>APFE031701894.1:26123-69052 GCA_000404065.3 Pinus taeda | reverse complement strand
GGACATCGAACTCAGACTTCCACATCGCAGAACAAGTGCGAAGGAAGGAGTTGGGCGAAAACGGAAGGAAGAGAAGGACGCGGGTAAGAGGACCGCACCGGCAGGTGGATTACAGAGGGCGGGCCGAACTTGGTAGCATGGACAGGCAGAGCGGGGCAGGTTATCGTTTGGGCAGGTAGGCCGCACTGCATGCGGGCCATGCGCCCTCACTATGGACCGCACCGACGGGCAAAGTTTGGGCGCCGTGGAACGGAAAGTCGTGTGGACAGGCTCGCAGTTCAGGTGTGGAGTCGTGTCGTGCAGGCCGTGGGCAGTGCAGCACGACCACACGACATGAGGTTGAATATCAGGGATATATTATTGATGAATGGTGGGTGCATGTGGATATAGCCAAGATCCAATTTGTTCGGGATTGGCCAACCCCAAACACTCTAAGAGAGCTCCGCAACTCTCTGGGTCTTGCCGACATCTACCGTAGGTTTGTGTTATGGACATGAGACTTCTGATTTTCCACTTCTCTACAAAAGCCACTGAGAATTCAGCAACACATACCAGACACACTTAGAGGGTCAACAAGTTCCATATTTTCACCTCAAGGATGCACTGTTATGCCACCTGGGACACCTTTATGTTCCTTCAAGCGAGCGTTACAAGGTGATTTGGGAAGCACACTACAGTTGCGTCGTTGGGAATTTTGAGGTTGAGAAAATAGTGGAAGTACTACAAAATTATTTATGGTAAGTTATATTCGCTGCATTGTTAAGAACACTTATTGGAAAATTGATTGAGTGTTGAAAGAATAATTGAAGATAAATTTATGGTAAGTTATTTTCACTGCATTGTTAAGAACACTTATTGGAAAATTGACTGAGTGTTGAAGTAGGCGCAGACCGTGTACTCAAGTATTAGTAAAAGGAAAAAGTACGGTGGTGCCCCCGCTTATGCATGGTTGAAATACTACCACTAGGATAGGAGTGTGACATGGGGTCTCCTAGTCCCTCCTCCACAAAAGTCGCCAAATTGTGGGGAACCCAGGGATTCCATGTCCCTCCTTGTCGAAAGCATCCCAAGTGCGGGAAATTTGTGGTTTCCATGTCTCATCGCGATGGAAATCGCCCCAGGTGCAGTAAACTTGGTGTACATTGAGTCTGCAACCTCACGTCAAGAGAAAGGCTCGGTCGATCAAGAGAATGAAGGTTTCTTCATTGGTAAAGGATCTCGCTAAGGATCAAAGGCTGGAGTCTCTTCTAGAGTAAGTCCACCATGGACTATCAAAAGTTTAAAGAAGGACACAGTGCTAGGGAATGAAGTGCTGAAGAAAGAAAGTGCAGAGAGGAGGAAGGACTCGACTTGTGCTGGGAGGATATCATTGTCAAGGGTCTAGGGCTTTGCAATGACCAATAAGAATCTTCAATAAGAGAAATTTCTGGAAGGGTTTTCCTCTCTAAGAGAGAGAGGTTTTTCCTTGGCAGAGAGCCAACATCTTGTGTTCTTGTTCTTATGTTTTTGGCACTAGTTTGATGAAAGTAAACACACATGCATTAATAAGAAGAGAAGAAGATTAAGATAACACAATAAATTGTAAAAGAGATTCACAAATTGTTATCAAGTCTAGAAGAATCTCGCTATACCCCATTGCCCCAGATTCTTCAATGCGATATCGGAGCTAAGGTGACACATCAAGGAAAGGGAATCTCAAGAACATCCGCAAGGTTGAAGCATCAAGCCAAGAAGTCTCAATCACATCAAGGACAAGAAGGTCTACCATCTGTCATTCATCATGGAAGACTACAAAGCAAGAAGAAACGCCTTGTATAAAGGCACCTAGAAAAAGAACAAATCAAAGAGGGACCTACATCAAGCTACACCATCTTGAAAAATGAAAGTCAGTACGAGTCAAGTCGTCAAGCAAGTCCATTTGAAGAAAGAAACTTGAACAACATCAAGATCTAAGGAAGGCAAGCCCTCAAGTATTCAAGAAGAAAGCAAGTTCACTACATCTCAAACTCTATCAAGTAAGTATATGTCCCCTTCTGAGTATACCTTAGTGTCTTTTTGCAAGGAAAGTAACAAATTGTTGGGACCACTACACGTCCAAAGTCCAACGGTTTGGATGCCAAGAATATGGACGCTACAAAAGGGATTGTCCTAAACTTAAGAAGGACAACAACAACAAGAGAAAAAGGGAAGAAGCTCATGTAACTCAAGAAGTGAAAGAAGACGACAAGAAGCAAAAGAAGGAAGATCCTCTTATGACTAAGTCAACCTCTTTGCTTAAAGTAATCTTTCAAAGGAGGTAGAGGTCTCATTGGGGGTCCCATTTATACACAAGTGAGAGCAGATGAAGCAAGAAAGGCTACACCAATCGAGGAGAACTATCAAATGAAGCCGAGATGATAAAAGCATAATCAAGATGAGGTATGTATGCATAAAAGTTTAGGCCATGTCATCATATATATTGATTGGGTCATGGGAAAAGTTCTAGAATCACGATCAAGAATAAAATGATCTCTTTCAACAACGACATGCTCGGAGGCATGTACTGCAGTGGAGTAAAGGTCAACATGAAGAAGTGCTCTCATAAGGAGTATAAGGTGGTTGACTAATCAATCCAAGAAGAAGCAAATGAAGAAAGAGATCAAGCATGTGAAGAGCATCGCGGTCACAAAGAATAACTATTTGAAAAGATTCCTCAATATCTCTCGAAAGAAGGGATGGCAACTCTGATAAAGGAAGAAAAATATAAAGGACCCTTGACACATACGAAGGACTTGGAGATAGTAAGGTGTAGATAACCGATTCAACTCTACAAATATGTCATGGTGGAGGCCATCCAACAAAAGCACCATTTGGTGTTGAAGCAATGCCATGATTAAGTCATGAAGGGGCACTAAATCAAAGTATGGGAACAAGCGAGTACAACTAAGCATCCATGTGATAAGTATTATGAAGGATAGACAAGATGACGAAGGAGTAGCTAGATGACAAAAAGGACCTGATATATATGAAGAAGGCCACTTTCCACGAAGGGAGAAATGACATGACAAACCAGGAGGGAAAGTGATCGATGGCCGGTACCCTGCCAAGAATAAGTTCAAACAAAGACTTCATGACATCGAAGGAATGAAGGAGATCAAGCGGCTGAAGGACCCACGAAGAAGACGTTGTTGATGAGTGGACAAGTCCCTAGCTAAGAGGGAGTTCTAACAAGTTCCCAACTACAAAGGAGCTTGGGCAAGTTCCTTGCCAGAAGAAACTTGGGCACGTCTTCCTCGATCAAGGGGAAGAGATAGACAAAACATTCTTGTCTTCACTTGGCAAGAAAGAACGGGAGGATTGGGTAATCGTTTGGCATCTGATGCTCTCTAAGGATGTGTAGGGCATCCAAGACAAGAGTAGGCAAGAGGAGCGGTATTCTTTGAGGGCTGGGAACCCAAGACAAGAATTGTCCTAGAAGGTCATACTCAGGGAACACCTGGGTGGGTATGTACATTTAGAGACAATGACTAAGGTGTTTATAAGCCATTTGCCGCACCAACATTGTGCTCTGATCTTATGAGAGATAAAGCTGTTAGTCAAGGCCTTGCTATGAACAATGTTGGCTAATATGATGCTATAACAGATGGGTTTCTAATTCGGTTTCTCTTCTGTGAATTATTCAATATTGAAAAATAGCCAAACACCTTGTAGTGATTTATGAATACCTCCCTAGTTAAGAGGGGGTGTTGAAGAAAGTGTAACTGGGTTCAGTCTTCATAAATGCACTTTTGATATTTGTATTTATTCAAGAAAGGAAATATATATATATATATATATATATATATATATCTATATATATATATATATTATAATATATATATATATATATATATATATTTATATTATATATAATATTATATTTATCATTGAGTTTCTTGCTCATTGAAATAGGACTAGCACATGTTAAAGTGTTATAAAGAGTCAAAAGAAAATGTTGAATACCTTAAGGGCATGTTACACAAGGTATATTTATGTATTAGATTCAAATATATTCCTACCCTCGTGCCTTCGTTCGGGTCGTGCGCCCATTCAAACCCCAAATTACCTTCAAGCGAGCCGAGTCATCGAGTGTTGTGCCGTGTGTGGGTGCTTGGGCACACGTGGCCATGCGAAAAATGCTAAGTCGTGACTGCCCGTGTGCCTTCTTTATTCAGGTCAGACAACCATGGAAACCCCAAATTTCATTCAGGTGATTCGGGTAGGCTCGACCAGGGTGGGTCGGGTCATGCCGTGCCATGTGTGGGTGCCCCGGCACACGTGTCCGTGCCAAAAATTCTAAGTCATCACCGCCCATGTGTCTTCTGCACATTCGTGTTGCCCGTTTGCCCGACACTCCCTCGGGCCTTTGTTCAGGTCATGCACCCATGGAAATCCCAAATTTCGTTCAAGCCATGCACACATGGAAATCAAAAATTTCATTTGGGTGGGTCGGGTCATGTCATGTGTGGGTACTCGTGCAAACGCGTTCGGGCGAGTCAGTTCGGGTCGTGTTGTGTCATGCGTGGGTGCTCGAGAACATGTGGCCATGCAAAAAATGTTAAGGCATGACCACCAGTGTGCCTTCTGCATGTTCGCACGACCCATTTGCCCGACGCTCCCTCGTGCCTTCGTTCGGGTCGTGCACCCATGGAAACCGCAGATTTTGTTCGGGCGGGTCCGGTCGTGCCGTGCGTGGGTGCTCGGGAACATGTGTCAGTGCCAAAAAATCTATGTCATGAACCCCCATGTGCCTTATACACGTTCGTGCGGCCTATTTTCCCGACTCTCCCTTGTGCCTTCGTTCGGGTCGCGCACCCATGGAAACCCCAAATTTCGTTCGGGTTGTGCATACAAGGAAACCCCAAATTTTGTTTGGTTCGGGTCGTGTCGTGTCATGTGTGGGTTCCTGTGCAAACGCATTCAGGTGGGTTGGGTTGGCTCACCCAAGGCCGTCTGGGCCATGTGTGGGTTCCAGGGCACACGTGGCCGTGCCAAAAATGCTACGTCGTGGCCGCCTGTGTGTCTTCTACACGTTCGTGCGGCCCGTTTGCCTGACGCTCCCCTGTGCCTTCGTTCGGGTCGTGCGCCCACAGAAACCCCAAAATTTCGTTCAGGTCCTCTTCCCATGGAAACCCCAAATTTCGTTCGGGCAGGTCAGGACGTGTCGCATGTCGGTGCCCATGCAAACGCGTTGGGGCGGGTCGGGTCGGGTCGTGCCGTGTCATGTGACGGAACCCAGGGCACACTTGGCCGTATAAAAAATGAAAAGTTGTGACCGGGGGTGGGCTTTGTGCACGATCGTGCTGCTCGTTCGCCCGAATCTCCCTTATGCCTTCATTTTGGTCGTGTGTCAAAGCGCATGTAAACGCGTTTGAGTGGGTCGTTTGTCGTGTAAACACTCATTGGGTGGGTCGTTTGCCATGTAAACTTGTTCGGGCGGGTCATTTGAAGACACCCGTGTAAACTCGTTCGGGAAGGTCGTTTTCCATGTAAACGCTTTTCAGGCGGGTCGTTTGAGGGTGCCCGTGTAAACTCATTCGGGCGGGTCAGGTGAGGGCGTCCGTGTAAACTCGTTCGGGCGGGTCGTGTGAGGTCGACCATGCAAACTCGTTCGGGCAGGTCATTCGGGAGAGGGCGTCCGTGCAAACTCGTTTCGACGGGTCGTTCGGGAGAGGGCGTCCGTGCAAACTCGTTCGGGCGGGTCGGGCGAGGGCGTTCGTGCAAACTCGTTCTGGCGAGGGTGTCCGTGCAAACTCATTCGGGCGGGTTGTTCGAGCAAGGGCGTCCGTGCAAACTCATTCGGGCGAGGGCGTCCATGCAAAATCATTCGGGCGAGGGCGTCCGTGCAAACTCATTCGGGCAAGGGCATCCGTGCAAACTCGTTCGGGTGGGTTGTTCAGGCGAGGGCATCCATGCAAACTCGTTCGGGCAGGTTGGGCGAGGGCATCCGTGTCAACTTGTTCGGGCAGGTCAGGCGAGGGCGTCTGTGCAAACTCGTTCAGGCGGGTCGGGTGAGGGTGCACCCAGGCACACGAGCCCGTATTAAAAATGTTAAGTTGTGACCTAGGGTGGCCTTTGTGCACGTTTCTGAAGCTCATTTGCCTTGCTCTCCGTTGTCCCTTCGTTTCGGTACTGTGGGAACCCATGTAAACTTGTTCGAGGGAGGGTGTCTATGTCAATGCGTTCGGGCAGGTCAGGCGAGGGCGTCTGTGTCAACTCGTTCGGGCGGGTCGGGCGAGGGCGTTCGTGTCAACTCTTTCTAGCGGGTCGTTCGGGCGAGGGCGTCCGTGTAAACTCATTCGAGTTGTTCGGGCGAGGGCGCGCTCAGGCAAATGAGCTCGTATAAAAAATGTTAAGTTGTGACCCGAGGATGGCTTTGTGCACATTCGTGCAACTTGTTTGCCCGGCTCTCCCTTGTCCCTTCATTTCGTTCGTGTGAGCACCCATGTAAACTCATTTGGGTGGGTCGTTTGAGGGAGTCTGTGTTAACTCATTCGGGCGGGTCGGGCAAGGGCGTCCGTGTGAACCCATTCAGTTGGGTCGGGCGAGGGTGTCCGTGTGGACTTGTTCAGGCGGTTTGGACGAGGGCGCACCCGGGCGAATGAGCCCGTATCAAAAATGCTAAGTTGTGACCCAAGGTTGGCTTTGTGCATGTTCGTGCAACTCATTTGCCTAGCTCTCCCTTGTCCCTTCGTTTCGGTCGTTTG
Organism: Pinus taeda; assembly: GCA_000404065.3. Classification (NCBI taxonomy): domain Eukaryota; kingdom Viridiplantae; phylum Streptophyta; class Pinopsida; order Pinales; family Pinaceae; genus Pinus; species Pinus taeda. The sequence continues at coordinate 62,327 of APFE031701894.1, read as the reverse complement.
GGCGCCCATGTAAACTCGTTCATGTGGGTCATTTGAGGGTGTCCGTGTCAACTCGTTCGGGTGGGTCGTTTGGGTGGGTCGGGTGAGGGTGCACTTGGGTGAACGAGCCCGTATCAAAAAATGCTAAGTTTTGACCCGAGGTTGGCTTTGTGCACATTCGTGCAACTCATTTTCCCGGCTCTCCCTTCTCCCTTCGTTTTAGTGAGTCATTTGAGGGCGTGCGTGTGAAATTGTTCAGGCGGGTCCGGCGAGGGCGTGCATGTGAACTCGTTCGGGCAGGTCGGGAGAGGGTGTCCGTGTGAACTCATTCGGGTGGGTCAGGCGAGGGCGCGCCCCGGTGAACGAGCCCGTATAAAAAAATGCTAAGTTGTGACCCGAGTTGGCTTTGTGCACGTTCATGCAACTAGTTTGCCCAGATCTCCCTTGTCCCTTCGTTTCGGTGAATCATTTGAGGGTGTGTGTGTGAACTCGTTCGGGCGGGTCGGGAGAGGGCGCGGCTGGGAAAACGAGCCCGTATCAAAAAATGCTAAGTTATGACCCAAGGTTGGCTTTTTGCATGTTCGTGTGGCTCATTTTCCTGACTCTCCCTTGTCCCTTTGTTTCGGTGAATCATTTGAGGGTGTGCATGTGAACGCATTTGGGCGGGTCAGGCGAGGGCATCCGTGTGAACTCGTTCGGGTGGGTCGGGCGAGGGCGCACCCGGGAAAATGAGCCCGTATCAAAAAATGCTAAGTTGTGACCCGAGGTTGGCTTTGTGCACATTCGTGCAGCTCGTTTGCCTGGCTCTCCCTTGTCCCTTCATTTCGGTGAGTCGTTTGAGGGTGTGTGTGTGAGCTCGTTCGAGCGGGTCGGGCGACGGCGTCGGTGTGAACTCATTCGGGTGGGTTGGGCGAGGGTGTCCATGTGAGCTTTTTTAGGCGGGTCGGGCGAGGGCACACCCGGGCGAACGAGCCCGTATCAAAAAATGCTATGTTGTGACCTGAGATTGGCTTTGTGCACGTTCGTGCAGCTTGTTTGCCCAGCTCTCCCTTGTCCCTTTTTTTCAGTGAGTCATTTGAGGGCGTGTGTGTAAGCTCGTTCAGGTGAGTAGGGCGAGGGCATCTATGTGAACTCATTTGGGTGGGTCGGGCGAGGGCGCGCCTAGGCAAACGAGCCTGTATCAAAAAATGCTAAGTTGTGACCCGAGGTTGGCTTTGTGCACGTTCGTGCAGCTCGTTTGCCCGGCTCTCCCTTGTCCCTTCATTTCGGTGAGTCGTTTGAGGGCATGTGTGTGAACTCGTTCGGGCAGGTCAGGCAAGGGTGTCCCCTTGAACCCGTTCAGGCGTGTAATGCCCTGCGGTCATCGGGCGACCGGGCGCGCCTTCTCCTACCCAAAATCAACTAAGGCAAGTGCGACGAGCGACCAAAGATGAGGCATGGTTATGATATATCGTGCGGACAGATTGGCGCTCCACTTATATGGCGAGCTGGGCGTAGTAAATGGTGGGTAGACCGACTTGTGGAGAGGGCAGTTACACAACGTTTGAAGGCATCGGCTGGGCACGTTGGTGGGTCGGCCGTGGAGGTGGTCGCCACACCAAACGAGCGTATAAACTCGTGGAGGAGTTGAACATTTGAACAACGAACTTCGCATCATTCCATCGCACACGGAGTAGTGCAAAGTCACTCGTAACCGCAGGTCGACGGCGTTCGGTGATGTGCCTGCCGAGTCGGGCACGGTTGACACGGGCATGTTGGGTTTGCGTTTGGAGGTGCGGGTGGAGGGTGCGATGAGGCGCCCGCCCGTCGGTTGAACCGCGAGTTGGTTGTGGGTCATGTGGGTGTGCACGAGCACGCCTGCCCATTCGGGCAACACTTGTGTTTGGTGTATATTGTATTGTTGTTGGGTAAGGCGAGGTGCAACCGCCGTGCGCTCTTGCACGGGCGGGCGCCCGCCTTGGTTATGAATGCCGGTGGAGCGTCTCTCCAGGCCATTGTACAAAATCTCTTATATAATAAAAAATATTATCTTGCATATGGATTGTGTTATTGTTGTTGTTCTATCATGTTGTTTATAATGGTTTCCACACATTATGAAGTTATTCATGGTTAATATGAATGTTTAAAGGCGTAGTTCGTAAAGTAAGTCAATAATGGAAAATGTTGGTTACTTAGGCGGTGCCGCACTCAGCCAATTTAAGGAAAAAATAATTGGGGCGTAACAGGTGGTATCAGAGGAGGTTCACAAGTGGTGAAGCCGTTGCTTGATGATGAATGCAGTGAACGGGTATGTATGCAAGGAGAAGTTATGGAGAAATCATGGATGAACAGTCTGGGTTTCGTGGACTTGATGGTCCATGGCAAGACCATTCAAGCTCTGGTGGACACAGGGGCCACTCATAACTTTATGATGACATGGTTGGAAAAATAGGTTGGACTGATGATCTTCCCATCGAATATGGAGGTCAAGGCAGTGAAATCTAAAGCTAAGGTAGCGGTTTTGGCACACGAAGTGCTGGTGTAGATAAAAGACTGGAAGGGTCAGTCGGACTTCACGGTGATGGAGATGAACGACTTTGATATGATACTCGGACAATATTTCTTGAAGGGAAATAGGGCTATTGTTGTCCCCTTGTGTGATGAGGTGGTGCTAGTTGGACAATCACAAACTTGGACTTTTCCCACTCATAGGCAAAGGAGGGAAGTCAAGGTGTAGCATGTTTCTGCACTAAGTTTGGAGAAGGCTATGAAGGAGTCAGATATGGAGACATATGCGGTGATGTTCAAGGGACTCGAAGGTGATGGAGTGGGGATACCTGTTCCAGCCGAGATTTCTAAAGTGCTGACCAAGTATGTGGATTTGATGCCTGAGGAGCTGCCGAAGAAGCTTCCACCAAGGCGTGCGGTGGACCATAGCATTGAGCTTGAACCAGGGAAGCAACCCCCGACAAGAGCACCTTATCGTTTATCAGGGCCTGAGTTGGAGGAATTGAAATGACAGCTAAAGGAGTTAGCTGATGTAGGTTTCATTAGACCTTCAAGGTCCCCTTATGGAGCTCTAGTATTTTTCCAGTGGAAGAAGGATTTGAATGCACTGTGGATGTGCTGTGATTACCGTACATTGAACAAGCAGACAATAAGGAACAGGTATCCTTTGCCATTTGCTGCTGATTGCTTTGACAAGCTTGCAAAAGCCCGAGTGTTTTCCAAGCTGGACTTGAGGCATGGGTATTATCAGGCATAGATAGCTGAAGGAGACAAGAAGAAGACCGCGATAGTAACAAGGTATGGTAGCTTTGAGTTCCTTTTTATGCCATTCAGGTTGTGTAATGCTCCTGCTACGTTTTTCACTTTGATGAATGATGTTCTACGACCATACTTGGATTCGTTCGTAGTAGTATACTTGGATGATATAGTGGTGTACAATGACAACATGGAGGATCATAAGAAGCACTTGGCGATGGTGTTCGAGGTACTGAGGGCAAATCAGTTGTTCCTGAAGAAGTCTAAGTGTGTGTTCGCTCAGACCGAGATTCCCTTCCTTGGGCATATTGTTGGTCAAGGGTACATACAGATGGAGCCGAGTAGAGTGAAGGCGATCGAGGATTAGGTTGAACCGAAGAATGTCCATGAGATGAGGGTGTTCTTGGGCATGACCAACTACCAATGGAAGTTTGTAGAAGGGTACTCCAAGGTGACATCGACACTGAAAGACTTATTGAAGAAAGACAAGAGGTGGTGTTCGACGGATAAATGTCAAAAGGCATTTGATGACTTGAAGAGGAGGATGGTTACACCGCCGATACTGAAGTTGCTTGACTTCGGGATACCGTTTGAGGTACACATTGATGCTTCAGATTTTGCCATAGGAGGGGTTCTTATGCAAGATGGGCATCCGGTGGTGTATGAGAGTCGGAAGTTTCAGGATAGAGAACAGAAGTATCCGGTTCATGAGAAGGAGATGACTACAATCATTCACTATCTTCATGTGTGGAGGAATTACCTGATTGGGAAGCCGTTTGTTGTCAAGACTAACAATGTTGAAGCAAGTTATTTTGCATCACAACCAAAGTTTTCTATGAAGTAAGCTCATTGGTAAGACTTCTTGGCAAAATTCGACATGTCTATTGAGTATAGACCGGGTAGACACAATGCGCTAGCAGATGCCCTTAGTAGGAAGGGACAACTTGCAACATTGGAGGGTGAAGACGGGGCAGCAAGGAGTAGAAGTCAGGTTCAGATGTCAGAAGAGCTGCAGAATAAACTCAAGGTAAGTGTTGAAACCGATACTTTGGCGCAGAATATAGTGAAGCAAATAAAGGAGGGGAAGACACGAAAGTTCTTTCTACGAGATGGGTTCTTTTTCTTTGGAAACTGAATCTATGTTCCAAAGTCATTTGGTCTCACGAGGCACCTTTTGAAGGAGTGCCAAGATTCTCCATGGGCTGGCCACCCAAGGCAGCATCATTCTTTGGCATTGTTGGAGAGAGGATTCTTTTGGGAGAAGATGCGGGAGGATGTGGAGGAGTATGTACATACGTGCATCATTTGTCAGCAGGACAAATCAGATACTCAGAGACAAGGAGGACTGTTGCAGCCTTTACCGATTCTAGAGAGGCCATGGATGAGTGTCTCAATGGACTTGATCACTCAGTTACCACAGGTTCAGGGGTATAATGGGATCATGGTCATGGTTGATCATTTTTCCAAGTATGTTGTCTTTGTTCCTACAAAGATACCTTGTGGAGCCGAGCGGACTACGGAGTTGTTCTTTAAGAACATAGTGAAGTATTGGGGGATGCCATTGAGCATTGTGTCGGATAGAGATCTGCATTTTACAGGTAGATTTTAGACCACATTTTTCAAGCTAGTTGGGACAGAGTTGTTGATGAGTTCGAGTTACCATCCTCAGACAGATGGGCAGACCGAGAGGATCAACGCATTACTGGAGGACTACTTGCAAAATTATGTGACGCCTGATCAGAAGAATTGGCCTAAACTCTTGGATATTGCACAGTTTAGCTACAATGTTCAAAAGAGTTCTACGACAGGGTACAGTCCATTTGAGTTGGTGAATGGGCAGATGCCGGTTGCATCGCACACCGTTGTGACAGGAGGTTTTTTTAGGAGTCCTCATGCGAAGAAGTTCATGAAGGCTTGGGAGGAGACCTTGGAGTTGGCACGGTTGTGCTTGCACGATGCTGCAAGGAGGATGAAGAAGTATGCTGATAGGGGAAATCAGGATGTGCACTTCAGTGTGGGAGATATGGTGTTTCTTAGGATTACCGGGGAGTAGTTTCAGCCAGCCAAGGGGACTACAAGAAAACTGACACGGAAGTATGAGGGACCATTCTAGGTGAAGAAGAGAGTGGGGGAAGTTGCTTATGAGCTGGAGCTTCTGCACCATATGCACATGAAGCATCCAGTTTTTCACATTAGTCAATTGAAGAGATGCAAACTTGATGTTGATCATCCAGAGAGAGCTGAACCACCAAGAGGACCAGCCGAGATTGTGGATAAACCAGGATTGGAGTTGGAGAAGATTTTGAGCTTCAAAACTATAGGGATTGGTTGCCACATGAAACAGGAGTATCTTATCAGATGGAAGAATGCACCAGAAGGGGAGAGTTGGGAATCAGAGGACTTGCTTTGGATATGGAAGAAGAAGATTGTGAAGTATGAATGGAAGATAATGAGGCAGTTGAGATTGTTGAGGGCGCTCCTTCTCCTACCGAAAATTGACTAAGGCAAAGTACAGCGAGCGACCAACGATGAGGCACGGTTATGATATATCGTGCGGACAGATTGGCGCTCCACTTATATGGCGAGCTGGGCGTAGTAAACGGTGGGTAGGCCGACTTGTGGAGGGGGTGGTTACACAACGTTCGAAGGCGTCGACTGGGCACGTCGGTGGGTCGATCGTGGAGGTGGTCACCACACCAAACGAGCGTATAAACTCATGGAGGAGTTTGACATTTGAACAACGAACTTCGCATTGTTCCATCGCACACGGAGTAGTGCGAAGTCACTCGTAACTGCAGGTCAAGGGCGTTTGGTGATGCGCCCGCCGAGACGGGCACAGTTGACACGGGCATGTTGGGTTGGCGTTTGGAGGTGCGGGTGGAGGGCACGGTGAGGTGCCCACCCGTCGGTTGAACCGCGAGTTTGTTGTGGGTCGTGCGAGTGTGCACGAGCGCGCTCACCTGTTCGGGAAACACTTGTGTTTGGTGTATATTGTATTGTTGTTGGGTAAGGCGAGGTGCGACCACCGTGCACTCTTGCATGGGCGGGCGCCCGCCTTGGTTATTGATCTGAATTTGAAACTACTTGTAAGAGGTTTGCAAGGTATTCAATTCAATATTAAACATGTTTAAAACATTCCCATGTCTTGCAGTAAAGAAACAAATGAAGTTTTCAGCTGTTCATGATCCATTCAAGCATAGCAGAAATATTTCCTTTTATTGTTTAACACATTAAAATGATTTTTTTCTGCAAAATAAATCAACCACAGATGCAAAAGAAGTTGATGAAGTAGTTCACCCCTCCTGGGCTACGTCTGCTGGGTCCAAGGCTCCCAAATGGGTCAGCCCTCGTTTTGATTAAATGCTCAAAATGAAATTACATCTGAATAGAAGTCTCTACAGGTGAAATAGACAGTAAAATCGGATTCAAAACACATGAATCCTTTAGCATTGACTTCTGGTTCACCTCCAATGGATACATGCAACCTGAAACAGTCCTCACAATACTGGGCCCTAGTGGCTCCTAGAACTTCCACGGCTCCAAAACATGTGAAAATGACCTCTGATGGCTGAAAGACCTATGCCAATGGCTTCAGAACGTCCAAAATACCCAAAAATAAAAAAATAAAAAAAAATCATCCAAAACCGCCTTTCCTAGCCAAAGTTATGGCCATTTAATGAAAACTGCCAGTTTCCCCTAAAAGGACTCCAGCTAACTTTAGTGGAGCTCCGCCAAATCTGGATGCCTGCCAAATTTGGTGCCCCGCCAAAAGTCTCGCCAATCATGCCTTAACCACCGGCTGAAACTGCGCATGTGAACGGGTTGCAGTTAACATCAGATTCTGTGCCCGGTTATGTGTTGGCCCCTGGTTCACGGGGCGTGGTCATATGGTAAGGGAGGGCTGGCCCTTAGGGGCTGGCACCCCCAAATATTCCCGCCATACAAATTTTCAAACTTAAATACTTACTATTCCGGTTGACTTTCCATAAGCGTGGCTGTGGTACAGCAGTAAGCCACTGTATTAATGTATAGCAGGTCGGGGGTTCGAATCCACCCTCCCCACCAAACAATTTTAACATACCCGCCATGTCCGTTGATATCATCATGGGACACGTGGCAGCCTCCGGGCTTGACACGTGGCAGCCTCTGATTGGCTGTTCAGATAGAATATTCTAAAGAATATTCTACGGAATATTCTTTTTTTAATTTTATTTTTTTTGAAAATTCAAAAATTAAGGGTCATTGGGCAATTTTGTTTTTTCCATAACTTTCACATACGGTGACCATTTTTCGAACCATTTGTGGCGCCAGAATCGGGAGGACGAGATATATTTGGTCGTTCAGGTTCGAGCTAATTTTGAGCACTTTCAATTTTGAGTATTTTTCGACACTTGGGACATGAGCCCCTGATGATGCCTCCCCATTGGGAAGCTTTTGGACCCCAAAAGCCTTCAACTACTTGTTAAAGAGGTGAGGGTACAGTTCCCTCACTCTTTCCACCTTCATCCACTTTGCCTTGTTCGGTTTGCTGCCTTTGAGACCAACCCGAACATAATCTACATTGCCCCTCCTTGAAGTGCGTGTCCTTCTGTCAAGGATTGTATCTTCTTTCAGCTCATCTAAATATTCTGGCGAGAAATCCTCTATAGATGGCAGCCGAACAACGCTTTCATGATCAATGATTAAAGGAGGTTCATACAAACGTAAGTTCTCCACATTAACAACAGAATACATTTGCATGTAGGAAGGCAAATCTAATTGAAAAGCATTATTTCCAACCTTCTTGAGGATTTTGAATGGACCATAACGAATAGGCTTCAGCTTTTTACCTTCTCCTTGCATCCTTTCCTTACTGATGTACAGCCATACCTCATCCCCTTCTTGAAACTTGTGATCGACTCTATGCTTGTCGTGTCTTTCCTTGTACTTGCCTTGACTTTTCTCAAGTTGTTCTTGAATTCGCTGATGTATTTGCTGAATTCTTTCAATGAATGAACGAGATTTGTCAACATCACTATGTCCCTCAATGGCGACATCTTTCTCAAGAATGAAATCAAGAGGCGATTTTGGCAAGTAATCAAAACAAGCTTCAAACAGTGAGGTGTTTGTGGAAGAGTTCTTGGCACGATTGTAAGCATGTTGTATGTAGTGCAAATGTTCATCCCAAAGCTTGGGATGCTTGCTGCAATATCCTCTCAAGAGGTGCACAATGGTTCTGTTCACAACTTCGGTTTGTCCATTTGTTTGCGGATGGAAAGCAGTACTTTTCTTCAACTTTGTGTCCATCATCTCCCATAGGTTGGACCAAAACTTCCCCACAAATCTGGAATCCCTGTCACTCATAATGGAAGTAGGCAAACCAAAGTGAATCCATACATGATGAAAAAACAATTCAACAGTTTCTTCAACAGTTATAGTTTTCTTACAAGGCATAAGTATACACATTTTGCTGAAATGATCAACTATTACATATAAATAATCATGCTGCTTTCTAGATTTTGGCAAACCTCCTACAAAATCCATAGAGATGCTCTCCCATGGTCTAGAAGGTACCGGCAAAGGAGTATACAAGCCAAGCTTCCTATTACTAGGCTTGCTGGTAGCACATAATGAACAACCTCTTATGAACCTTGAAACAGAATCTACCATGCGAGGCCAATAGCAATACCTCTGTAGATGTGCAACTGTTTTTCTTACACCAAAGTGGCCAGCAATAAGAGAAGAATGAGCTTCTCTTTCAAAGATTCAAAAGCTTTTTGTTGCTTGCCTCCCCATTGGAAAGCACGTTTCACACTTGTCACTGCATGCATAGGAGCTCTGTTATGGATTTGGGAGTAGGCCACTTCACGATAGCCTCAATCTTAGCAGGATCAATCCTCAAAGAACCTCCTCCTACTATGTGTCCCAAATAAACCAAGGAAGTCTTTCCAAATTCACACTTTGACATTTTAAGAATTAACTGATTCTTCTTCAACATCAAGTACTTTCTGTATAAAGAAGTTCATCCACTTCTTACCAAGCCACTTCAATGGTGATTTTTGTTGTAGCAGCAGTTCTTCATGTGAATCTTCCACATCTATAATGGAATTCATAGATCCACTTGTGCCAATGTTTTTGTCCTCAAGCTACATGTGCTTTGGACAACTAGTGGGATGCAAGGTCCAACAATGAGAAACATGATGTCCCTTCTTTTGACAAAATTTGCAACTTTCAAGCACTTTCTGAGAAAGTTTTCTTTGCCTCATCTGCTTCATGTGTGCTTTCTTTCTCAACCAGCATCTTGAAGCAAAATGGTTAAATCCACCACAAAATGTGCAACAAAACTTCCTCTTTTGCTGCATAGAATGTCCATCCTTTTTGTCTTTGAGAAACGATGAACTAGTAGAGGAGACAACTTTCCTTTTTAGGCTTTCATCACTGTGCTTGTCTTGAAAATTGTTTACATTTGCATGCTCGCCATAAGCGACATGTTTACCCTCTACTTGCTGTAATGATTGCTTAAAGCAATGGAAATCACCCTTAAAACAATTTTGGCATATATTCATTTGAGAACTTGGGATAAAGGTTCTTTTTAAATTTGAATCACATGCATTCAAAGATTTGAATTCTTCACCATTAAACTATTCATATCCAAGACCAACATTCTTGGGTCACTCCACAACTGAAATAAGATCAATCATGCCTTGTGCATGCTTGCCCAAACCTTTGCCTTCTTGATAGCCCATCTTAAACATTAATTTGGACCCCATACCTCTTGTATGTTTTTCAAAAGAACCAACACATTTTTCAGTTGAGGAAATTGAAGACAAGTTTGAATGATTTACCTCATCCTCATGCATTTTCTTGGACAAAGCTTCTTGAGCTTGAAGGAGTTGTTTCTCCATGTCATGCAGTGTTTGGAGAATTATTTCCTTCTCTTCTTTCATAGGCAAAAATTGTGCATGAAGCTTAACACTTTCTCTTTGATCCTCAAGGAGAATCTGCACCATGTCCTTCACCTTTAGGAACTCATTCTTCATGTCATCATTGAAGAATTTTGTGAAGGGGAAACCTTCACTTGTGGAAGAAGTTGACATTATGTAAATAGTCAATTAAACAAAAGAAACTTCCAAATAAGAGTTCTCAAAGCTTTCAATCAAATGACAAGCTTTAACCAATTGTCAAACAAAAACCCCTTCTTATTCAAGCAACCTGGTAAGCATCAACACTTGCAAGACAGTTAGAAGATCTTTGCACAGGAAACAATCAAAAGACAACTACACCAGAGATTGACTAAAAGAGCATTTATCTACTTTGAAATTGTATAATAAGAGCATTTTGAAGGCTTCCTGGCTCATTTCAGGCTCTGTCTATAGCTTATTTGACTGCTTTTGATACAAAGAAACAACAACATAGCTCTAATACCAACTTGATCTAAATTTGAAACTACTTGTAAAAGGTGTGCAAGGTATTCAATTCAATATTAAACATGTTTAAAACATTCCCATGTCTTGCAGTAAAGAAACAAATGAAGTTTTCAGCTGTTCATGATCCATTCAAGCATAGCAGAAATATTTCCTTTTACTGTTTAACACAATAAAATGAATTTTTTCTGCAAAATAAATCAACCACGGATGCAAAAGAAGTTGATGAAGCAGTTCACCCCTCCTGGGCTACCTCTGCTGGGTCCAAGGCTCCCAAATGGGTCAGCCCTCGTTTTGATTAAATGCTCAAAATTAAATTACATTTGAATAGAAGTCTCTACAGGTGAAATAGACTGTAAAATCGGATTCAAAACACATGAATCCTTCAGGATTGACTGCTGGTTCACCTCCAATGGATACCTGCAACCTGAAACAGTCCTCACAATACTGGGCCCTAGTGGCTCCTAGAACTTCCACGGCTCTAAAACCTGTGCAAATGACCTCTGATTGCTGAAAGACCTATGCCAATGGCTTCAGAATGTCCAAAATACCCAAAATCAAAAAACAATTCGTCCAAAACCGCCTTTCCTAGCCAAAGTTATGGCCATTTAATGAAAACTGTCAGTTTCCCCTTAAAGGACTCCAGCTAACTTTAGTGGAGCTCCACCAAATCTGGACGCCCGCCAAATTTGGCACCCCGCCAAAAGTCCCGCCAATAATGCCTTAACCGCCGGCTGAAACTGCGCATGTGAACGGGTTGCAGTTAACATTGGATTCTGTGCTCGGTTATGTGCTGGCCCCTGGTTCACGGGGTGTGGTCATATGGTAAGGGAGGGATGGCCCTTAGGGGCTGGCCCCCCCAAATATTCCCGCCATACAAATTTTCAAACTTAAATACTTACTATTCCGGTTGACTTTCTACAAGCGTTGTTGTGGTACAATGATAAGCCACTGTATTAATGTATAGCAGGTCGGGGGTTCGAATCCACCCTCCCCACCAAACAATTTTAACATACCTGCCATGTCCGTTGATGTCATCATGGGCCACGTGGCGGCCTATGATTGGCTGTTCAGATAGAATATTCCTTGGAATACTCTACGGAATATCTTTTTTTTTTTTTTTTTTTTTTTTTGAAAATTCAAAAATTAAGGGTCATTGGGCAATTTTGTTTTTGCCATAACTTTCACATATGGCGACCATTTTTCGAACCGTTTGTGGCACCGGAATCGGGAGGACGAGCTCTATCTAGTAGTTTAGGTTCAAGCCAATTTTGAGCACTTTCAATTTTGAGCATTTTTCGACACTTGGGACATGAGCCCCTGATCAGTTATGAGCACTGGTGGAGCGTCGCTCCCGGCCATTGTACAAAGTCTCTTATATAATAAAAAAGATTATCTTGCATATGGATTGTGTTATTGCTGTTGTTATATCATGTTGTTTATAATGGTTTCCGCACATTATGAAGTTATTCATGGTTAATATGAATGTTTAAAGGCGTAGTTCGTAAAATAAGTCAATAATGGAAAATGTTGGTTACTTAGGCAGTGCCGCACTCGGCCAATTTAAGGAAAAAAGAGTTGAGGGCGTGACAGGATGGGTCGGGTGAGGGCGTCCGTGTGAACTCGTTCGGGCGGGTCGGGCAAGGGCGCGCACGGGCGAATGAGCCCGTATAAAAAAATGCTAAGTTGTGACCCGAGGTTGGCTTTGTCCACGTTCGTGCAGCTCATTTTCTCGGCTCTCCATTGTCCCTTCGTTTCGGTGAGTCGTTTGAGGGTGTGTGTGTGAGCTCGTTCGGGCAGGTCGGGTGAGGGCATCCATGTGAACTCATTCGGGCGGGTTGGGCGAGGGCGCGCCCGGGCGAACGAGCCTGTATCGAAAAATGCTAAGTTGTAACCCGAGGTTGGCTTTGTGCACGTTCATGCAGCTCGTTTGCCTGGCTCTCCCTTGTCCCTTCGTTTCGGTGAGTCGTTTGAGGACGTGTGTGTGAGCTCGTTCGGGCGGGTCGGGAGAGAGTGTCTGTGTGAACTTGTTCGGGCAGGTCGGGGGAGGGCGCGCCCGGGTGAATGAGCCCGTATCAAAAAATGCTAAGTTGTGATCCGAGGTTGGCTTTGTGCACGTCCATGCAGCTCATTTTCACGACTCTCCCTTGTCCATTCATTTTGGTGAGTCATTTGAGGGCGTGTGTGTGAGCTCGTTCGGGCGGGTCGTGTGAGGGCGCGCCCGAGTGAACGAGGCCATAGCAAAAAATGCTAAGTTGTGACCTGAGGTTGGCTTTGTGCACATTCGTGCAACTCATTTTCCCGGCTCTCCCTTGTCCCTTCATTTCGGTGAGTAGTTTGAGGGAGTGTGTGTGAACTCATTCGGGCAGGTCGGGCAAGGGTGTGCGTGTTAACTCATTCGGGCGGGTCAGGCGAGGGCGTCCATGTGCACTCGTTCGGGTGGGTCGGGCAAGGGCGCGCCCGAGCGAAATAGCCCGTATCAAAAAATGCTAAGTTGTGACCCAAGGTTAGCTTTGTGCATGTTCGTGTAGCTCGTTTGCCTAGCTCTCCTTTGTCCCTTCATTTCGGTGAGTCATTTGAGGGCGTGTGTGTGAACGCGTTCAGGCAGTTTGGGCGAGGGCGTCTGTGTGAACTTGTTTGGGTGGGTCGGGCGAGCGTGCGCCCAGGCGAGCGAGCCCGTATCAAAAAATGCTAAGTTGTGACCCGAGGTTGGCTTTGTGCACGTTCGTGCAGCTTGTTTGCCCAGCTCTCCCTTGTCCCTTCGTTTCGGTGAGTCGTTTGAGGGTGTGCTTGTGAACTCGTTCGGGCAGGTCAGGCGAGGGCGTGCCCGGGCGAGCGAGCTCGTATCAAAAAATGCTAAGTTGTGACCCAAGGTTGGCTTTGTACACGTTCGTGCATCTCGTCTTCCCAGCTCTCCTTTGTCCCTTCGTTTCGGTGAGTCATTTGAGGGCGTGCGTGTGAAATCGTTCGGGCGGGTCGGGCGAGGGCATGCCCGGGAAAACAAGCCCGTACCAAAAAATGCTAAGTTGTGACCCGAGGTTGGCTTTGTGCATGTTCGTGCAGCTCGTTTCCCTGGCTCTCCCTTGTCCCTTCGTTTCGGTGAGTCGGGAGAGGGCATTCGTGTGAACTCGTTCAGGCGGGTTGGGCGAGGGCATGCCCGGGTGAACGAGCCCGTATCAAAAAATTCTAAGTTGTGACCCAAGGATAGCTTTGTGAATGTTCATGCAGATCGTTTGCCCGGCTCTCCCTTGTCCCTTTGTTTCGGTGAGTTGTTTCAGGGCGTGCGTGTGAACTTGTTCGGGTGGGTCGGGTGAGGGCACGCCCGGGGGAATGAGCCCATATCAAAAAATGCTAAGTTGTGACATGAGGTTGTATTTGTGCACATTCGTGCAGCTCATTTGCCCGGCTCTCCTTTGTCCATTTGTTTCGGTGAGTCGTTTGAGGGCGTGCGTGTGAACTTGTTCGGGTTGGTCGAGCAAGGGCGTCCGTGTGAACTCGTTCGGTCGAGTCGACCGAGGGAACGCCTGGGCGAACAAGCCTGTATCAAAAATGCTAAGTTGTGACCTGTGGTTGGCTTTGTGCATGTTCGTGTAGCTCATTTGCCCGGCTCTCCTTTATCCCTTCATTTCAGTGAGTTGTTTGAGGGTGTGCGTGTCAACTCGTTCGGGCTGGTCGGGTGAGTGCGTCCGTGTGAATTCATTCAGTCAGGGTGGGCGAGGGTGCGCCCAGGCAAACGAGCCCGTATCAAAAAATGCTAAATTGTGACCCGAGGTTGGCTTTGTGTACGTTCGTGCAGTTCGTTTTCCCGTCTCTCCCTTGTCCCTTCGTTACGGTCGTTTGGGCACCCATGTAAACTTGTTCGGGTGGGTCGTTTTATGGTGTCCGCGTCAATTCGTTCGGGCGGGTCGAGCGAGGGTGCGCTCGAGAGAATGATCCCGTGACAAAAATTCTAAGTTGTGACCTGAGGTTGGCTTTGTGCACATTCGTGCAGCTTGTTTGCCCGACTCTCCCTCGTCCCTTCGTTTTGGACTTGTGTGCACCCATGTAAACTCTTACGGGCAGGTTGTTCAAGGTGCCTGTGTCAACTCGTTCGAGCGGGTCATTTGAGGGCGTCCGTGCAAACTCATTTGGGTGAGAGGATCCATGTAAACTTGTATGGATTGTTGTGGTGCGACTCCCTGGCTCGTCTTGGTCCCCATGTGCCCATCCAAATGATACAAGTGACAGGTTTCCTTTTCGTGTGAAAGGGGGGTTGGTAATTGAGTTGTGTTTTCGGGTTTGCCTGAACGATGGCCTTGGGTCATTTGTAGGGTGGCCGATTTTCATCTTCTCTCCATCCCCACTCGGTAGCACATGAGCGGTAATGTTGGCCATGCTCATCCCGGGAGGCATATGTGAACAATTCCCCTTCTTCTCTCTAAGTTCTTGGAGCTGTATGGACTGTTGTGGTGTGGCTCCCCGGCTCGTCTTGGTCCCCTCGTGCCCCTCCAGATGATACCAGTGACAGGGTTTCTTTCCATGTGAAAGGTGGGTTGGCAATCGAGTTGTGTTTTTAGGTTTGCCCGAACGATGGCCTTGGGTCGTCTGTAGGGTGGCCGATTTTCATCTTCTCTCCAACCCCACTCGGTAGCACATGAGCGGTAATGTTGGCCATTGTCATCTCGGGAGGCATATGTGAACAATTCCCCTTCTGCTCTCCAAGTTCTTCGAGTTGTATGGGCTGTTGTGGTGTGGCTCCCTGACTTCTCTTGGTCTCCTCGTCCCCCTCCAGATAATACTAGCGGCAGGTTTTCTTTCCGTGTGAAAGGTGGGTTGGAAATCGAGTTGTGTTTCAGGTTTGCTTGAACGATGGCCTTGGGACGTTTTTAGGGTGGCCAATTTTCATCTTCTCTCCATCCCCACTCGGTAGCACATGAGCGGTAATGTTGGCCATTGTCATCTCGGGAGGCATATGTGAGAAATTCCCCTTCTTCTCTCTAAGTTCTTGGAGTTGTATGGGTTGTTGTGGTGTCGCTCTCGGGCTTGTCCTGGCCCCCTCGTGCCCCTCCAGATGATACCAGCGGTAGGTTTTCTTTCCGTGTGAAAGGTGGGTTGGCAATCGAGTTGTGTTTTCGGGTTCATCTAAATGATGGCCTTGGGTCATTTGTAGGGTGGACGATTTTCATTTTCTCTCCATCCCCACTCGATAGCGCATGGGCGGTAATGTTGGCCATGCTTGTCTCGGGAGGCATATGTGAAAAATTCCCCTTATGCTCTCTAAGTTCTTAGAGCTGTATGGGTTGCTGTGGTGTGGCTCCCGGGCTCGTCTTGGTCCCCTCGTGCCCCTCTAGATGATACTAGTGACAGGTTTTCTTTCTGTGTGAAAGGTGGGTTGGCAATCGAGTTGTGTTTTCGAGTTTGCCTAAATGATGGCCTTGGGTCATTTGTAGGGTGGTCGATTTTCATCTTCTCTCCATCCCCACTCGGTAGCGTGTGAGCGGTGATGTTTTCCATGCTCATCCCAGGAGGCATAAGTGAACAACTCCCCTTCTGCTCTCTAAGTTCTTGGAGTTGTATGGGTTGTTGTGGTGTGGCTCCTTGGCTCGTCTTGGTCCCCTCGTGCCCCTTCAGATGATACCAGTGACAGGTTTTCTTTCCGTGTGAAAGGTGGGTTGGCAATCGAGTTGTGTTTTTGGGTTCGCCTGAACGATGACCTTGGGTGATTTGTAGAGTGGCCGATTTTCATCTTCTCTCCATCCCCACTCGGTAGTGCATGAGTGGTAATCTTGGCCATGCTCGTCCCGTGAGGCATATGTGAAAAATTCCCCTTCTGCTCTCCAAGTTCTTCGGGTCGTTGTAGTGTGGCTCCCTGGCTCGTATTGGTCCCCTCGTGCCCCTCCAGATGATACCAGCGACAGGTTTTCTTTTCGTGTGAAAAGTGGGTTGGTAAGCGAGTTGTGTTTTTGGGTTTGCCTAAACGATGGCCTTGGGTCATTTGTAGGGTGGCCGATTTTTATTCTCTCCATCCGAAATCGGTAGCACATGAACAGTAATGTGGGCCATGCTCATCCCCATCCCTCTTGCCCATCCCAATGATAAGAATGGTGAAATTTTGCTCGGCCCTCCGTTGAGCCTTTATTGTTGTGGTCCCAGATGGGAGCCCCAAAACTCTGTCGTGCCTATGTCACTGCCGTGCCCCTCAGTTGTTGTGAACATAAAATTTTGATTGCGCTGGGCAGCCATGTGTGGCTCCATTCAAATTGGATCCTCGTTATATTCTTTGCCTCCCTATTTGGTGCGGAGGGTTTTGCTTTTCGTGTGAAAGGTGGGTTGGTAATTGAGTTGGTTTCTCAGGTTTGCCTCAAGAATGGCCTTGGGTCATTTGTAGGGCGGCTGATTTTCATCTTCTCTCCATGCCCACTCGGTAGCGCATGAGCGGTAATGTTGGCCATGCTTTTCCCTGGAGGCATATTTGAACAATTCCCCTACTACTCCAAATTCTTGGAGTTGTATGGGTTATTGTGGTGTGGCTCCTTGTGATGGTTGGCTTCTTCATTGTTTGGCTGTTTATGGCGCCGGTTTCTTGTGCTTGTACTGTTTCTGTGTTGGCATTGTCGGTTGAGATGCATATATTTAAGAGGGACGTGGAAGGGTTTTGGTTGTAGACCACCTACCCTCCCTGTTGCTTGCTTTTTCCATCGGGTGATGTGAGGCATTGTTCTCCTTGTTGTAAAGTCAATGGTTGGAATTCCTTTCAAAGTGCACATCGTTTGTGGTTGCGTTGGCTTTGAGGTTTTGATAGATGTGTTGGCCCATATGTTTGATCGAGGGGTTGGATTTTTCCTTGCATCTTGTGTGCGTGGTAGGATTTTGCGGTTGGAAATGTTAAGTCACAACGTTTATGGGCATTTTGTTATTTCAATTGTGTATGCGCTCATGGTCCAATGGGGAAGAGGCTTGCTAGGTCGATGGTGGGGGCTATTTGGAAGAAGGATTTCGAGGTGGAACGCTTCGACCTCCCTCCTTTGTGTGGAGGTGGCCATAGGGGAAAATTATTCATTGTCCGGTCGGTAAAGCTGTGGGAAATCTCCTAGGTTGCCTATACGTAGGGTGCGTGGGGTACGGAGCTACCCGATCCGTCCTTTTGCTTGGATATGTTCTTGTATTGTGTAGCGAGCCTCTTGATTTGCATTTATTTCCTTCCTTTGCCTTTGCATCGTGGTTGTCGCAGGTGGTCAAGTGATCAAGGTCCATTGTTGCTGCTGTCTAGGTGGACTCCTAGGTGTCCTCGGTGTGTGGCGGGGAGGGTCGGGGGGAATTTCTAAGAGAGGTTGTGGGCTCATTTGGTCTTGTTTTGTTTCCTTCCATTTCCTTTGCATTGAGGCTACCACAGGGGATCATGCGATCGAGGTCCATCGTTGCTGCTATCTAGGTGGAATCCTAGGTGGCCTCCGTGCGGGGAGGGGAGGGTTGGGGGGCATGTGTTGTTTCAATTGTGTATGCGCTCGTGGTCTAATGGGGAGGAGGCTTGCTACGTCGATGGTGGGGGCTATCTGGAAGAAGGATTTCGAGGTGGAATGCTTCGACCTCCCTCCTTTGCGTGTAGGTGGCCGTAGGGGAAAATTATTCATCGTCCAGTCGGTAAAGTTGTGAGAAATATCCTAGGTTGCCTGTATATAGGGTGCATGGTGTGCGGAGCTGCCCGATCCGTCCTCTTGTTTGGATATGTTCTTGTATTGTGTAGCGAGCCTCTTGATTTGCATTTATTTCCTTCCTTTGTCTTCGCATCGTGGTTTTTTCAAGTGGTCAAGTGATCGAGGTCCACCATTACTGCTGTCCAGGTGGACTCCTAGGTGGCCTCGTTGCGTGGTGGGGAGGGTCGGGGGCATTTCTAAGAGAGGTTGTGGGCTCGGTTGGTCTTGTTTTGTTTCCTTCCATTTCCTTTACATTGAGCCTGCCGTAGGCGATCATGCGATCGAGGTCCATCGTTGCTGCTGCCTGGGAGGACTCCTAGGTGGCCTCCGTGCAGGGAGGGGAGGGTTGGGGGGCATGTGTTGTTTCAATTGTGTATGCGCTCGTGGTCCAATGAGGAGGAGGCTTGCTATGTCGATGGTGGGGGCTATCTAGAAGAAGGATTTCGAGGTGGAACGCTTCGACCTCCCTCCTTTGCGTGGAGGTGGCCATAGGGGAAAATTATTCATTGTCCGGTCGGTAAAGCTGTGGGAAATCTCCTAGGTTGCCTGTACGTAGGGTGCGTGGGGTGCGGGGCTACCCGATCCCTCCTCTTGTTTGGATATGTTCTTGTATTGTGTAGCGAGCCTCTTGATTTGCATTTATTTCCTTCCTTTACCTTCGCATTGTGGTTGCCACAGGAAGTCAAGTGATCGAGGTCCACCATTGCTGCTATTTGCGTGGACTCCTAGGTGGCCTCGGTGCATGATGTGGAGGGTCGGGGGGCATTTCTAAGAGAGGTTGTGGTCTCGGTTGGCCTTGTTTTATTTGCTTCCATTTCCTTTGCATTGAGGCTGCCGTAGGCGATCATGCGATCGAGGTCCATCGTTGCTACTGTCCGGGTGGACTCCTAGGTGGCCTCCGTGCGGGGAGGGGAGGGTTGGGGGGAATTTGTTGTTTCAGTTGTGTATGTGCTCGTGGTCCAATGGGGAGGAGGCTTGCTACGTCGATGGTGGGGGCTATCTGGAAGAACGATTTCGAGGTGGAACGCTTCGGCCTCCCTCCTCTACGTGGAGGTGGCCGTAGGGGAAAATTATTCATCGTCCGGTTGGTAAAGCTATTGGAAATCTCCTAGGTTGCCTGTACGTAGGTACGGGGGTGCGGAGCTACCCGATCCCTCCTCTTGTTTAGATATGTTCTTGTATTGTGTAGCGAGCCTCTAGATTCGCATTTATTTCCTTCCTTTGCCTTCGGATCGTGGTTGCCGCAGGTGGTCGAGTGATCGAGGTCCACAGTTGCTACTATTCAAGTGGACTCCTAGGTGGCCTAGGTGCATGGTCTGGAGGGTCAGGGGGCATTTCTAAGAGAGGTTGTGGGCTCGGTTGGTCTTGTTGTTTTATTTCATTCCGTTTCCTTTGCATTGAGGCTGTCGCAGGTGATCATGCGATCGAGGTCCATCATTGCTGCTATCCGGGCGGACTCCTAGGTGGCCTCCATGCGGGTAGGGGAGGGTTGGCGGGGCATTTCTAAGGTGTGTTGTCGGCTCAGTTTGTCTTGTATTATTTCCTTCCCTTGCCTTTGTGTCGAGGCTGCTGCAGGAGATCATCCGATCGAGGTCCACTATTGCTGCTGTCCAGGTGGACTCCTAGGTGGCATCGGTGCATGGCAGGGAGGTTTATATGGCCTCTCTATGATGGGATTTGCGGTCGGTCGTCCTCTTTTTATTTCCTTCCTTTTCCTTCGCATCGAGGCTACCACAGACAATCGGGAGATCGAGGTCCACCGTTGCTGTTGTTCAGGTGGATTCCTAGGTGGCCTCGATGCAGAGCAGGGAGGGTTGGGGCTCGTTTATAATATAGAGGTTGCGTGGTTGGTCATTCTCCATTTGTTTCCCTTTGCATCGAGGCTGTCACAGGCGATTGGTAGATCGAGGTCCACCGTTGCTACTGTCCGGGTGGACCCCTAGGTGGCCTCGCTGCGCGGCGTGGAGGCTTTTGGAGGCATTCATTTCTAGGGGAGTTGGTGAGTGATTGCTCATTTTCTTATCGGTAGGGGGAATGGTTGCAAACTCTGGAGTGGCCTTGGTGCGTTGTGGCTCGGCAGGTCTACCCATTTGTTCACCATGTCCTTGGCATGTTATGTGTGCTTCCTTCTTGGTATGCAAGAGGTGCAAGGCATAAAATTTTTACATGATATTTTGACATCCCTTTGACTCGATGGGTGTTTAGGTTGGCTCTTGGTAAGAGAGTGCCCAAAATCCCCTTTGAAGTGGGAGGGTGCTACCTGGTTGATCCTGCTAGTAGTCATATGCTTGTCTCAAAGATTAAGCCATGCATGTCTAAGTATGAAATAATCAGACTTTGAAACTACGGATGGCTCATTAAATCAGTTATAGTTTTTTTGATGGTACCATACTACTCGGATAATCGTAGTAATTCTAGAGCTAATACGTGCACCAAGTCCCAACTCTTTGGAAGCGATGCCTTTTTTAGATAAAAGGACGGTGCGGGCTTGCCCGCTTCTCTGGTCAATCATCATAACTTGATGGATCGCACAGCCCTTGTGCTGGCGATGATTCATTCAAATTTCTGCCCTATCAACTTTCGATGGTAGAATAGAGGCCTACCATGGTGGTGACGGGTGACAGAGAATTAGGGTTCGATTCCGGAGAGGGAGCCTGAGAAACTACTAACACATCCAAGGAAGGCAGCAGGTGTGCAAATTACCCAATCCTTACATCGGGAGGTAGTGACAATAAATAACAATACTGGGCTCATCGAGTCTGGTAATTGGAATGAGTACAATCTAAATCCCTTAACAAGGATCCATTGGAGGGCAAGTCTGGTGCCAGCATTCGTAGTAATTCTAGCTCCAATAGCGTATATTTAAGTTGTTGTAGTTAAAAAGCTGGTAGTTGGATCATGGGTTGTAAAGGTCGGTCTGCCTACTCGGTGTGCACCTGCCCTTCCGTCCCTTTTGTCGGTGGCGTGCTCCTGGCCTTAATTGGCTGGGTCGTGGCTCCGACACTGTTACTTTGAAAAAATTAGAGTGCTCAAAGCAAGCTTATGCTCTGAATACATTAGCATGGAATAACGTGATAGGAGTCTGGTCCTATTGTGTTGGCCTTCAAGACCAGAGTAATGATTAATAGGGACTCTTGGGGGCATTCATATTTCATTGTCAGAGGTGAAATTCTTGGATTTATGAAAGATGAACCACTGCAAAAGCATTTTCCAAGGATGTTTTCATTAATCAAGGATGAAAGTTGGGGGCTCGAAGACGATCAGATACCATCCTAGTCTCAACCATAAATGATGCCGACCAGGGATCGACAGATGTTACTCTAAGGACTCCGCCAACACGTTCTGAGAAATCAAAGTGTTTGGGTTCCGGGGGGACTATGGTCACAAGGCTAAAACTTAAAGGAATTGATGGAAGGGCACCACCAGGAGTGGAGCCTGCAGCTTAATTTGACTCAATACAGGGAAACTTACCATGTCCAGACATAGTAAGGATTGAAAGATTGAGATCTCTTTCTTGATTCTATGGGTGGTGGTGCATGGTTGTTCTTAGTTGGTGGAGCAGTTTGTCTGGTTAATTTCGATAACGAACGAGACCTGAGCCTGCTAACTAGCTATGTGGAGGTTCCCCTTCGCGACCAGCTTCTTAGAGGGACTATGGCCATTTAGGCCATGGAAGTTTGAGGCAATAATAGGTCTGGGATGCCCTTAGATGTTCTAGGCTACACACGCGCTACACTAATGCAGCTAATGAGCTTTTCTTCCTGGTTCGAGAGGATCAGGAAATCTTCTCAAATTGCAACATGATGGGGATAGACCATTGCAATTATTGGTCTTCAACGAGGAATTCCTAGTAAGCGCGTGTCATCAACTTGTGTTGACTACGTCCTTGCCCTTTGTACACACCCCCCATCGCTCCTACCGATTGAATGATCCGGTGAAGTGTTTAGATTGTGTCGACGATGGTGATCCGCCGCCGTCGACGTCATGAGAAGTTCATTGAACCTTATCATTTAGAGGAAGGATAAGTCGTAACAAGGTTACTGTAGGTGAACCTACGGTAGGATCATTGATAGCAGGGGTTTTCTTTTTTGGTTAAGGTTGGTTGGGTTTCAATTGCAATGTGGGACTGCGTATTATGTCTCTAGGGGTGTGGTTTGGTGTTTGGCAGGAAAATTGTTGGTTGCTTGTCTTGAGGTAACACTTGTTTTTTTGTGTGTGCTTGCAAGCCATGCTTGTGCTTGTCCCACCCATATTTTGTTTTTCTTTCCCCTAATGTGATTCTACGGGGGGTTTGGAAGCTTGTTTCTTGGGAGCCCTTCCGACGACCTGTTCGGCCGGGCATGGTTGCTGCGGTTGAGGTCCTCGGGAAATACGATGGATAAAAAATTCAGACTCATTCGTAGCGGCGGTGCTCGGTCTTTTGTTGGTTCGAAGGAATGGGCCAAGGGTGTGGGCTTCCATAGTTGGTTCTCTCGAAAAGGCGGCGGTGGTTGATGTGTTGCTTGGGTGAGCTTTTTCGCTGGTGGTTGGGTCGAGGGAGTGGTTGCGCACGCGCTTGGTAGCTCAAACCTTCTGTGAGGGGAAATTGTCGGGGTGGGGTCAGTGTGGGATGGATGAAAAGTGGTTCAACCCGTTGGGCTGGCCACCCTAGTCCCTCCCGACCATGCCTCGACAATGCCCTCGTGGAAGGGTTGGGTGTCCAGGTAATGAAAAACCCCTCCCTCGGTCTGAGCTCCATCGAGATCGCGATTTTCCCAACTAGTGGGCAAGATGGTGGCAATCTTATCTCGTCCCTTTGCCATCGAGGGAATTCCTTGTCCTCTCATGAGCCACTCCCATTCTAAGGGAAAAAGAAGTAGCAGGTTGTGTCTTTGTTCCTCCCTTTGGATTGTGGGTTTTTTGTGGGACTTGGTCATTTCTTTGTTTCATGGTGTGCGCTTTGCAAGCGTCCCTCCATTCAGTGGCCTTGCACCATCGATGTATTTGTGGCCTGCAGCTTTCTTCGACATTGAGTGTCCGCTCGTGACAACTCCTCTTTGGAGTTTGATTCTTGACCCCCGTTGACTTTCTCGCTAGAAAGGTTATTGGGTGTTTTGTACATAAAGGGGTGCAACAGTGAGGTGGGTTTGTGTTATTAGTAGTCTATTTATCGTTTGAAGCCTTGTGGCGGGTTGGGGGGTTGTTTACCTTTCAGTAATGCACTCCAGACACTGGTCTCATCGCGACCCTTGTCTCTTCAAGTGGTCAAGGTTAGGTTGTGATTTATTTGCAAGGTTGTTTTATTGATGTTTGTTATGTTGTAAAGGGTGTTGTGCCGTACATGTAAGTGGGAGGGTGTGAAGAGGTGGGATGCTTTTTGATTGGGTGCCTTGTTTGATTTCTTTCTGGTTAGCAGACATCTACTCAGCATGTTGTTGAGCTTCCCTCTTTTCTTGGGATCTTTGTTTCTTTGGTGTTGTTTTCTTCCCTTCTTCCTTTTTCCCCTAAGCTTTGTGGAGGAGAGGTGGGATTCTTGTGGATTGGAGTTCAGGAAGGACGAAAAGCAGTGCGTGTTCCTAGGGTGGCCACCCTAGTCCTTCTCGATAAACATCCCCTACAGTTGCCCCCTTTTTGTGAAGGCGCAGGGGTTGGGAAGCTTGTTCTTTGTTTGAGCCTCCCCTTGGGAGCTGGTAGCCACATTTGATATCTCTTGCATTCTTGTTGTTTTCTTACCTTCTTGCTGTTGGCCCCTAGCTTTACGGAGAAAAGGTGGGTGGGATTGTTGTGGATTGGTGTTCAGGAAGGAAGAAATGCAGTGCGAGTTCATGGGTGGCCACCGTAGTCCTTCTTGATCGTCGTCCCCCATAGTTCCCCCATTTTTGTGAAGGCAGGGGGTTGGGGAAGCTTGTTCTCTATTTGAGCCTCCCCTTGTGAGACAGTAGACACGTTTGATATCTCTCTTTCTTTCATGTTGTTTTCATCCTTTCGTCCCCCTAGCTTTACGGAGAAAAGGTGGGATTGTTGTGGATTGGTGTTGGGGAAGGACGAAACGCAGTGCGAGTTCCCAGGGTGGCCACCCTAGTCCTTCTCGATCGCCGTCCCCTGTAATTCCCCCATTTTTGCATAGGCACAGGGTTGCAGAAGTGTGTTCTCTGTTTGAAGCCTCCCTTTGTGAGCCAGTAACCACAGTTGATGTCCCTTTATTTCATGTTGTTTTCTTCCTTCTGGCCCCTAGCTTTATGGAGAAAAGGTGGCATTGTTGTGGATTGGTGTTCGAGAAGGATGAAACGTAGTGCGAGCTCCCGGGGTGGCCACCCTAGTCCTCCTCGATCATTGTCTCCTTCAATTCCCCCCATTTTTTGAGAAGGCACGGGGCTTGGGAGGCTTGTGCTTTGTTTGAGACCTCCCCTTGTGAGCCGGTAGCCACATTTGATCTCTATTTCTTTCACCTTGTTTTCTTCCCTTCTTCCTTTCGGTCCCTAGCTTTACAGAGAAAAGGGGGAATTTTTGGGAAGGACTAAAAATAGTACGAGCTCCAGGGGTGGCCACCCTAGCCCTTATCGATTGTTGTTCCATGCACTTCCCCTAATTTTGCGAGGGCGTGGGGCTCGGGGAGATTGTTCTCTGTTCGAACCTCCTCCTTTGAGGGGGGTAGGCACCTTTGTTTCTCTTTCTCTCATGCGTTTTCCCTCCCTTTTGCCCTTGGCCTTGCATTTTTTGTGGGGGGTACCCCTATTTAGTGTTGTGGCCAATTTTTCGGTAATACGTGGAAACGACTCTTGGCAATGGATATCTCGACTCTTGTTACAATGAAGAACATAGCAAAATGTGATACTTAGTGTGAATTGCATAATCCCATGAATCATCGTGTTTTTGAACGCAATTTGCTCTCGAGGCCTCGGTCGAGGGCACATTTGTCTGGGCGTCGCATCCCATTCAAACATGCTCCTTGCAATATGCTAGGGAGTAGCAGAGCTGGTCGTTCGTGCCCAATGCGGTGCAGTTGGCTGAAATACCTCAAGCGATGTTTTGTGGTGTGCGTCGGCGAGCGGTGATCTTGTCCCCTTGGATGGGAAGTCGGTGTTAGATGATGCGGGCTTTGTGTGGCATCACTCGAACTTGCTTTGCTCTCTCTTGCCCTCCCATCGGGTAGGGAAAATTTAGCTCCAACTTTGCAACCTCAGCTCAGGCGAGAACACCCGCTGAGTTTAAGAATATAATTAAGTGGAGGAAAAGAAACTTACAAGGATTCCCCTAGTAGTGGTGAGTGAACCGGGAAGAGCCCAGCATAAAAATCGGGCGGCAACGTCGCATGAATTTACATTTGTAGAAGCGTCCTCATTGGATGACCTGGGCCAAGTCCCTTGGAAGGGGGTGCCTGAGAGGGTGATAGCCCCGTTGGCCTGGGACCCTGCCGCATCACAAGGCGTTGTCAGCGAGTCGGGTTGTTTGGGAATGCAGCTCTAATTGGGTGGTAAATTTCGTCCAAGGCTAAATACGGGCGAGAGACCGATAGCGAACAAGTACCGCGAGGGAGAGATGAAAAGGACTTTGAAAATAGAGTTAAAGAGTGGTTGAAATTGTCGGGAGGGAAGCGGATGGAGGCTGTTGATGCGTCCTGGTCAGATGTGGAATGGCTCAGGCTGGTCTGCCGCTTGACATGAGGTGCAAAACAACAAGGTTGCTACATCATCACAAGCGTGGGTGGATTGCCGCCTGTCGGTTTGCCACTGCGGTGGTCAAGGAATGAAGCGTGCACCCTTGTGGCGGGTTGTGTGCTCTTGCGCGCTCATGGTGTTGGTCGGCGAGCTTTCCATTTGACCCGTCTTGAAACATGGACCAAGGAGTCTAACATGTGTGCGAGTCAACAGGTTTGAAAACCTGCGAGGCGGAAGGAAGCTTACGGGCGAGATCCCCTCCCTTGGGAGGGTGCATCATCAACTGACCTTGAGCTTATGCGAAGGGTTCGAGTGCGAGCACACCTGTTGGGACTCGAAAGATGGTGAACTATGCCTAAGCAGGGTGAAGCTAGAGGAAACTCTGGTGGAGGCTTGTAGCGATACTGACGTGCAAATCATTCATCTGATGTGGGTATAGGGGTGAAAGACTAATCGAACCATCTAGTAGCTGGTTTCCTCCGAAGTTTCCCTCAGGATAGCTAGAGCTCACACGCGAGTTTTATCGGGTAAAGAAAATGATTAGAGGCATTGGGGGCATAATTCCCTTGACCTATTCTCAAACTTTAAATAGGTAAGAGGGTGGAGCTGCTCCATTGAGCCGCGCCATGGAATCAAGAGCTCCAAGTGGGCCATTTTTGGTAAGCAGAACTGGCGATGTGGGATGAACCAAAAATTGAGTTACAGTGTCGAATTGCACGCTAACCTAGATCCCACAAAGGGTGTTGGTTGATTAAGACAGCAGGATGGTGGTCATGGAAGTCGAAATCCGCTAAGGAGTGTGTAACAACTCACCTGCCAAATCAACTAGCCCAGAAAATGGATGGCGCTGAAACACGCAACCTATACTCGACTGTCAGAGAAATTTCCTGGCTCCGATGATTAGGAGGACGCGGGGGTCTTTGAGAAACCTTGGGCATGAGCTTGGGTGGATCGGCCCCCGGTGCAGATCTTGGTGGTAGTAGCAAATATTCAAATGATAAGTTTGAAGACTAAAGTGGGGAAATGTTCCATGTGAACAACACTTGGACATGGGTTAGTCAATCCTAAGAGATGGGGAAGCCTTGTATCAAGGGTGCACTCTACACGAGCATCGAAAGGGAATTGGGTTAATATTCCCGAACCGGACATGGCCGTGGGCAGCAATGTTAGGAAATCCGGAGACGTCGTTGGGGGCCTCGGGAAGAGTTATCTTTTCTTTTTAACAGCTTGCCCACCCTAGAATCAGTTCACCCGGATATAGGGTCCAGCAGCTAGAAGAGCACCGCATGTCTTGCGGTGTCCGGTGCACCCTCGGTGGCCCTTGAAAATCTGGAGGACCGAGTACTGTTCATGCATGGTCATACTGATAACCGCATCAGGTCTCCAAGGTGAACAACCTTTGGTCAATAGAACAATGTAGGTAAGGGAAGTCAACAAAAGGGATTTGTAACTTCGGGAAAAGGATTGGCTCTGAGGGCTAGGCCTAGGGGTCTGCGCCCTCAACTCATGGGCTGTTGGCAGTCTGCCTGAGCTAGTCTCGTGGAGAGGGTGGGCAATCGTGTGCCGATTGGGCTACGGGCGTAGAATGCCCCCTGCCAGGGGCTTTTCGCTAGGCGTCGAACAGTCGACTCAGAACTGGTACGGACAAGGGGAATCTAACTGTTTAATTAAAACAAAGCATTGCGGTGGTCCCTGCGAATGCTGACGCAATGCGATTTATGCCCAGTGCTCTAAATGTCAAAGTGAAAAATTCAACCAAGCGCGGGTAAACGACGGGAGTAACTATGACTCTCTTAAGGTAGCCAAATGGCTCGTCATCTAATTCGTGATGTGCATGAATGGATTAACGAGATTCCCACTATCCCTATCTACAATCTAGCGAAACCACAACCAAGGGAACGAGCTTGGCAGATCCAGCAGGGAAAGAAGACCCTGTTGAGCTTGAATCTAGTCCGACTTTGTGAAATGACTTGAGAGGTGTAGAATAAGTGGGAGCCGTTTTCAGCGCAAGTGAAATACCACTACTTTGAACATTATTTTACTTATTTCGTGGGGCGGAGTGGGGGCACTGCCCCTGTTTTTGGCCTTAAGGCACGTTTCGGCGGGTCAATCCGGGTGGAAGACATTGTCAGGTGGGGAGTTTGGTTGGGACGACACATCTGTTAAGAGATACCGCAGGTGTCCTAAGATGAGCTCAACGAGAATAGAAATATCGTGTGGAACAAAAGGGTAAAATATCGTTTGATTTTGATTTTCAGTACGAATACAAACCGTGAAAGCGTGGCCTATCGATCCTTTAGATTTTCAGAATTTGAAGCTAGAGGTGTCAGAAAAGTTACCACAGGGATAACTGGCTTGTGGAAGCTAAGCGTTCACAGCGACATTTCTTTTTGATCCTTCGATGTCGGCTCTTCCTATCATTGTGAAGAAGAATTCACTAAGTGTTGGATTGTTCACCCACCAATAGGGAACGTGAGCTGGGTTTAGACCGTCGTGAGACAAGTTAGTTTTACCTTACTGATGAACCACACCACAATATTAATTCAACTTAGTACGAGAGGAACCGTTGATTCACACAATTGGTCATCGCACTTGGTTGAAAAGCCAGTGGTGCGAAGCTACCATGTGTCGGATTATGACTGAACGCCTCTAAGTCAGAATCCATGCTAGAAGCGGTGCATGTCACTCTTCAACTGTATATCGACCCACAATAGGGGCGTTGCTTTGTCGCTCCCAGGGGCCCATGTCATTTGCAAACTGCGACCATGAAGCATCTCGGTGGGGACATATTTGAAGTTCAATTCCAAATGGTCATTGAGAAGAATCCTTTGCAGACAATTTAAATACGCAACGGGGTATTGTAAGTGCCAGAGTGGCCTTGCTGCCATGATCCACTGAGATTCATCCCTTTGTCACCTCGATTCATAGCTTCACTCTTGTCACAAACAAATCCGCGCAACCCTCTCGCTCTCACGCCTTTGCCTCTTCCTCCAGACGATAATTTTTTATTGCTTGGGGGCGGGAAATTTGGGGTTTCCACGCCGCAACGGAAAAGGCGTCGAAGCCCAGAAAAATTGGGGTTTCCATGTCGCGCCACGATGCCGAAGCATGGGAACAATTGGGATTTCCATGCCGTGCCCCGATGCCCAAAATTTGGGTTTTCCACCCGGCGCCTAAAATTTGGGGCTTCCATGTCGCGCCAAAAATTTGGGGTTTCCACCTGGCGCCTAAAAGGGGCTTCCATGTCACACCAAAAATTTGGGGTTTTCACCTGGCGCCTAAAATTTGGGGCTTCCATGTCGCGCCAAAAATTTGGGGTTTCTATGTCACGCCTAAAATTTGGGGGTTCCGCCCGCGCTAAAAAATTTGGGGTTTCCAAGTCGCGCCCCGGCGCCCAAGCCTGGGGAAACTTGGGGTTTCCATGTCGCGCCTAAAATTTGGGGCTTCTGCCTGGCACAAAACATTTTGGGGTTTCCAAGTCGCACCCCGTCGCCCAAGCCTAGGGAAACTTGGGGTTTCCATGTCGCGCCACGACTGAAACTGGTGGCGCTTAATTTTGGGGTTTCCAAGTTGCGCCCCGGCGCCCAAGCCTGGGGAAACTTGGGGTTTCCATGTTGTGCCTAAAATTTGGAGCTTCTACCTGGCACAAAACATTTTGGGGTTTCCAAGTGATGCCTCGATGCCCAAGCCTAGGGAAACTTGGGGTTTCCATGTCGCACCACGACCGAAACTGGCGGCGCCCAAGCCTACAGAAACTGGGGGTTTCCAAGTCGCACCCCGACGCCCAAGCCTGGGAAACTTGGGGTTTCCATGTCCCGCCCTTGATGGAACCACGGGTTTCTGCATTTTACGACATCATGGAAATGCGGGTTTTTCAACAATTCCCCAACGCGGGGAACTCGTGGTTTCCATGACGATGCAAACCAGCTCGCAAGTCTTGGGAACTTGGGGTGTTTCGAAACCGCTGCCCAAGTCTAGGGAACTCGCGGTTTCCATGTCGCAGCACACCCTGAATCGCCCGAGAGTCTGTGGAACTTCGGATTTCCATGTCGTGGGGCCACGAAAAGCCACCAAAGTCCGGGGAACTCAGGGTGTCCATTTTGCGGCACGATGGAAACTGCTACCCAAGTCAGTGGACACACACGGGCTT
Source organism: Pinus taeda (assembly GCA_000404065.3). NCBI lineage: Eukaryota > Viridiplantae > Streptophyta > Pinopsida > Pinales > Pinaceae > Pinus > Pinus taeda. Next base: position 32,242 of record APFE031701894.1, on the reverse strand, counting down.
TCCATTTTGCTTCACAGCAAAAATTGCTACCCAAGTTTGGGGAACGCGGTGTAGGGACCTGCGGTTCGATTTCTTCCCGTCGGTGCGAAGTGCGAACTCTACGACTGAAATGTGTGAAGGGACATAAGTATAATGTGCATTAGAGGTGGATCGATGGTTGGTTTATAGCGTGGGAGCGTTTGGCAAACCGACGGGCCGACTTACATGTTGGGACGACTTGAACGAAGGATTGTTGGCTGACCAACAATTGGATGGCAAGTTTGCAATGTGTAAGGGCGTTTTGGCACGTAGCGATCGAGTCGGCCTGGGCAGCGACTCGCCTGACCGCTCGTATAAATATGGCAAGGCATTGGAGCACTTGGCCTTCATTCGAAGATGGACGTTCGAACATGAGCATTCGGTGATCAAGAAAAAAGTGTGAAGTAGTGGAGCAGGTCACAAAAGAGGCGCGGACGTATATGCGCCCTCTCTTGGGCAAGCACACATGATATGCACAGGTTTCGGTTATCGGGTGAGGGAGTGGGTAAGGAAGGCGCCCGCCGTTCGATGTGACATGGGTGACTCGGGTAGGTCGCCTGCCCATTGTGGAAGAAGAAATGCGAAGGTGTCTCCGGTGACTCGGGTAGGTCACTCGCCCGTCGTGCAAAAGGAAATGCGGGGTGACTCGGGTGAGGTTGCTCGCCCATTGTGTAGTAGTAAAAGAGGTTCGGTTGAGGAGTGCGGTTGGCAGCTCGTGTGAGGGCGCGCCCACCCAGCTTGGGCAAGGAACTTGATTGGCACACGGAGGTGTTTCCTATTTGTAAAATTGGCCAAGTATGAAACTTGGTGTTTCCCAAGTATACTTGTAAAGCCTTGTAAACATTGTAAAGTTGAATAATATATTGTGTTCGGGCAGACTCATTGTTCATGGATTTTCCCCTCCCTTTTATACTGTGCAATTGTGTTCTTCATGTATAATTGTTGATGATAATGAATGTGTATGGGTGTCCATTGGTATAAAGGAAACATAATAATGATTGTTTGCGAAAAACAAACTAAGTAGACTAATGGTTAGGCATAGTCCATGAACATAAGTATTGGTGAAAAGAAAGTGTTCGGTGGCACCGCACCTCGCCAAGTACGGTTGAAAGACTACCATAGGCCTGGGGGTGTGACACACGAGGTTCCCATGTCGCTCGCAATGCGGCTAAAACTGCCGCCGAAGTCTGGGGAGCTTCAGGTTTCCATGTCACCACGTGACAGAGAACGACCACCCAAGTTTGGGGAGCTTCGGGTTTCCATGTCATCGCGCGACAGGGAACAGCCGACCAAGTCTACTGAACATGGGGCTTTCCATTCCGTGGCATGATGGAAATCGTGACCTCGGGGTCTTCCATGTCCCGCCACGACAGAAACAGCGACCTCAGTGCAGCGAACTCGAGTTTCCATGCCGCGCAACTACAGAGAACTACCTGAATCCACGAAACCTGGGGGCTTTCTGTTTCGTGGCATGAGGGAAACTGCCTAATTCTGGGAACCTCTGGGGTCTCCATCTCTTGCCCGAGTGAAAACCACAACCCCGGCATGGGGAACTTGGGTTTCCATGTTGCAACGCGACCGAAATCAACAAATTTTATGGAACTCATGGTTTCCATGTCGCAGAATGATGAAGAACCTCCCATGTCTTGTGAACTCGGGGTTTCCCTTTCGTGGCGGGGTGGAAAACATTTTCCTGGTCTGCCTCTGGAACTTAGGGTTTCCATGCCTCATTACGACGGGAGCCGTCCAAGTGAGGGGAAAGCGGGGTTTCCCTACCCCACCGTGACGACAGCTACCCAAGTGCGCACGAAATCTAGGGTTTCCATTTCCCATCGCACTGGAAACCTCTACCACGTACGCGGGGGGGTGTCAGGTATTCGAGTTGGGAGCGCCCAAGAGAGTCAAGAGACCGAACCTGTAGTACGGGAATTCAAGTTCAGCTATATGCGACTCGGGTGAGTGTTCGGTTATATGCAAAGTCTTGCCATGGCATTCGCTTATGCGCGACGGTGATGGGCGCACTCATAGCGGACGCACCATGTTGGGCATGGCACACGCCCCTTGATACCTGCACAATGGGCGAGTCACCGATTGAAGGCGCACGAGCGACCCTTGCTGGGTGCCCGGATGAAAGAGGTGACCATGTGCGGATGAGTTAGGACGCGGGCGGGTGTGCGACATGCGGTGACGGGTGTAATCGGCGAGGTGTTGGAGCTGACCCATGGGAGCGACGGTGCACATGAAGGGATGTGGCGGTTCGTTGGAATGGGGTGTGTCGAGGTTATGTGGCAGGTCAGTCGGGCATGCATGTTGATGGAGCCAACTCTTATTATCCCTGGGAGACACGTCCTTTGGGTGAAAGGATGTGTATAAGTAAGGAGGATGATGTTTGACGAAGGGACGTCGAACTCAAACATCCACATCGCAGAACAAGTGCGAAGTAAGGAGTTGGGCGAAAATTGAAGGAAGAGAAGGACGTGGGTAAGAGGGCCATATCAGTGGGCGGATTACAGAGGGTGGGTCAGACTTGGTAGTGCAGACAGGCAGAGCACGACGGGTTACCATCTAGGCAGGCAGGCTACACTGCATGCGGGCCACACACCCTCACTATGGACCGCACCGACGGGCAGAGTTTGGGTGCCGCGGAATGGAAAGTCGGGAAGACAGGTTCGCAGTTCAGGTGTGGAGTTGTGTCGTGCAGGCTGCCGGCAGTGCAGCATGACCTCATGACATGAGGTTTAGTATCTGGGATATATTATTGATGAATGGTGGGTGCATGTGGATATAGCCAAGATCTAATTCATTTGGGATTGGCCAACCCCAAACACTCTAAGAGAGCTCCGCAACTCTCTCGGTCTTGCCGAAATCTACCGTAGGTTCGTGTTATGGATATGAGACTTCTGATTTTCCACTTCTCTACAAAAGCCACTGAAAATTCAGCAACATATACCAGACACACTTGGAGGGTCAACAAGTTCCATATTTTCACCTCAAGGATGCACTGTTATGCCACCTGGGACACCTTTGTGTTCCTTCAAGCGAGCATTACAAGATGATTTGGGAAGCACACTACAGTTGCGTCATTTATCATTTTGAGGTTGAGAAAATAGTGGAAGTACTACAAAAGTATTTATGGTAATTTATTTTCACTGCATTGTTAAGAACACTTATTGGAAAATTGATTGAGTGTTGAAAGAATAATTGAAGATAAATTTATGGTAAGTTATTTTCAATGCATTGTTAAGAACACTTATTGGAAAATTGACTGAGTGTTGAAGTAGGTGTAGACCGTGTACTCAAGTATTGGTAAAAGGAAAAAGTACGGCGGTGCCGCACCCACTTATCCATGGTTGAAATACTACAACTAGGATAGGAGCGTGACATGGGGTCTCCCAGTCCCTCCTCCACAAAAGTCGCCAAATTGCGAGGAACCTAGGGATTCCATGTCTCGCCTTGTCGAAATCATCCCAAGGGTGGGAAATTTGGGGTTTCCATGTCTCGTCGAGATGGAAATTGCCCCAGGTGCAGTAAACTTGGTGTACATTGAGTCTGCAAACTCACGTCAGAGAAAGGCTCGGTCGATCAAGAGAATGAAGGTTTCTTCATTGGTAAAGGATCTCGCTAAGGATCAAAGGCTGGAGTCTCTTCTAGAGCTAGTCCACCATGGACTATCAAAAGTTGAAAGGAGGACACAGTGCTGGGGAATGAAGTGCTGAAGAAAGAAAGTGCAGAGAGGAGGAAGGACTCAACTTGTGCTGGGAGGATATCATTGTCAAGGGTATAGGGCTTCGCAATGACCAATAAAAAGCTTCAATAAGAGAAATTTATGGAAGGGTTTTCCTCTCTAAGAGAGAGAGGTTTTTCCTTCGCAAAGAGCCAACATCTTGTGTTCTTGTTCTTATGTTTTTGGCACCAGTTTGATGAAATTAAACACACATGCATTAATAAGAAGAGAAGAAAATTAAGATAAAACGATAAATTGTAAAAGATATTCACAAATTGTTATCAAGTCTAGAAGAATCCCGCTATACCCTATTGCCCCAGATTCTTCAACGCGGTATTGGAGCTAAGGTGACACATCAAGGAAAGGGAATCTGAAGAACATCCACAAGGTTGAAGCATCAAGCCAGGAAGTCTCAATCACATCAAGGAAAAGAAGGTCTGCCATCTATCATTCATCAGGGAAGACTACAGAGCAAGAAGAAATCCCTTGTATAAAGGCACCTACAAGAAGAACAAATCAAAGAGGGACCTACATCAAGCTACACCATCTTGAAAAATGGAAGGCAGTATGAGTCAAGTCATCAAGCAATTCCATTTGAAGAAAGCAACTTGAACAACATCAAGATCTAAGGAAGGCAAGCCCTCAAGTCTTCAAGAAGAAAGCAAGTTCACTACATCTCAAACTCTATCAAGTAAGTATATGTCCCCATCTGAGCATACCTAAGTGTCTTTTTGCAAGGAAAGTAACAAATTGGTTGGGACCACTACACGTCCAAATTCCAATGGTTTGGATGCCAAGAATATGGACGCTACAAAAGGGATTGTCCTAAACTTAAGAAGGACAACAACAACAAGATAAAAAGGGAAGAAGCTCATGTAAATCCAGAAGTGAAAGAAGATGACAAGAAGAAAAAGAAGGAAGATCCTCTTATCACTAAGTCAACCTATTTGCTTAAAGTCTTCTTTCAAAGGGGGTAGAGGTCTCATTGGGGGTCCCACTTATACACAGGCGAGAGAAGATGAAGAAAGAAAGGCTACACCATTGAGGAGAACTATCAAATGAAGTCGAGATGATAAAATCATAATCAAGATGAGGTATGTATGCATCAAAGTTTAGGCCGTGTCATCATATATATTGATTGGGTCATGGGAAAAGTTCTAGAATCACGATCAAGAATAAAAGGATCTCTTTCACTAACGACATGCTCGGAGGCATGTACTACAATGGAGTAAAGGTAAACATGAATAAGTGCTCTCATAAGGAGTATAAGGTGGTTGGCTAATCAATCCAAGAAGAAGCAAATGAAGAAAGAGATCAAACATGTGAAGAACATCGCAGTCACAAAGAATAACTATTTGACAAGATTCCTCAACATCTCTCGAAAGAAGGCATGTTTACTCTAACAAAGGAAGAAAAAGATAAAGGACCCTTGACACCTACAAAGGCCTTGGAGATAGTAAGGTGCAGATAACCAATTCAACTCTAAAAATATGTCATGGTGAAGAGGCCATCCAACAAAAGCACCATTTGGTGTTGAAGCAATGCCATGATGAAGTCATGAAGGGGCACTAAATCAAAGTATGGGAACAAGCAAGTACAACTAAGCATCCATGTGATAAGTATTATGAAGGATAGACAATATGACAAAGGAGTAGCTAGATGACAAAAAGGACCTGATATATATGAAGAAGGCCACTTTCCACGAAGGGAGCAATGACATGACAAACCGGGAGGGAAAGTGATCGATGGCCGGTACCCTGCCAAGAAGAAGTTCAAACAGAGACTTCATGACATCGAAGGAAATAAGGAGATCAAACGGCTGAAGGACCCATGAAGAAGACGTTGTTGATGAATGGACAAGTCCCTAGCTAAGAGGGAGTTCTAACAAGTTCCCAACTACAAAGGAGCTTGGGCAAGTTCCTTGTCAGAGGAAACTTGGGCATGTCTTCCTCGATCAAGGGGAAGAGATAGACATAACATTCTTGTCTTCACTTTGCAAGAAAGAACGAGAGGATTGGGTAATCGTTTGGCATCTCATGCTCTCCGAGGATGTGTAGGGCATCCAAGACAAGAGTAGGCAAGAGGAGCGGTATTATTTGAGGGCTGGGAACCCAAGACAAGAATTTTCCTAGAAGGTCATACTCAGGGAACACCTGGGTGGGTATGTACCTTTAGAGACAATGACTAAGGTGTTTATAAGCCATTGGCCTCGCCAACATTGTGCTCTGATCTTATGAGAGATAAAGTTGTTAGTCAAGGCCTTGCTATGAGCAATGTTGGCTAATATGATGCTATAACAGATGGGTTGCCAATTCGGTTTCTCTTATGTGAATTATTCAAGATTGAAAAATAGCCAAACACCTTGTAATGATTTATG
>APFE031701894.1:0-26046 GCA_000404065.3 Pinus taeda | reverse complement strand
ATATTTATCATTGAGTTTCTTGCTCATTGAAATAGGACTAGCACATGCTAAAGTGTTATAAAGAGTCAAAAGAAAATGTTGAAGACCTTAAGGGCATGTTACACGAGGTATATTTATGTATTAGATTCAAATATATTCCTACCCCTCATGCCTTCGTTCAGGTCGTGCGCCCATTCAAACCCCAAATTTCCTTCGGGCGGGCCGAGTCATCGCGTGCCGTGCCATGTGTGGGTGCCCGAGCACACGTGGTCGTGCCAAAAATGCTAAGTCGTGACCGCTCGTGTGTCTTCTTTGTTCGGATCATGCACCCATGGAAACCCCAAATTTTGTTCGGGCGATTCGGGTTGGCTTGCCTGGGGTGGGTCAGGTCATGCCGTGCCGTGTGTGGGTGCCCCGGCACAGGTGGCCGTTCCAAAAATTCTAAGTCGTTACTGCCTGTGTGTCTTCTACACGTTCGTGCAGCCCGTTTGCCTGATGCTCCCTCGGGCCTTCGTTTGGGTCGTGCACCCATGGAAAGCCCAAATTTCGTTTGGGCCGTGCACACATAGAAACCCAAAATTTCGTTCGGGTGGGTCGGGTCATGTCGTGTGTGGGTGCCCATGCAAACGCATTCGGGTGAGTTGGGTCAGGTCGTACCATGTCGTGCATGGGTGCTTGGGAACATGTGGCCATGAAAAAAATGTTAAGGCATGACCACCCATGTGCCTTATGCATTTTCGTGTGACCCGTTTCCCCAACGCTCCCTCGTGCCTTTGTTCGGGTCGTGCACCCATGGAAACCCCAAATTTCGTTCGGGCGGGTGGGGTCGTGCCGTGCGTGGGTGCTCGGGAACATGTGGCAGTGCCAAAAATGCTAAGTCATGATCCCCCGTGTGCCTTATACATGTTCGTGTGGCCCGTTTGCCCGATACTCCCTTGTGCCTTCGTTCGGGTCGCGCACCCATGGAAACCCCAAATTTCATTCGGGTTGTGCATACAAGGAAACCCTAAATTTTGTTCGGGTCAGGTCGTGTCATGTCGTGTGTGGGTGCCCATGCAAACACGTTCGGGCGGGTCGAGTCAGCTCACCCAAGGCCGGCTGGGCCATGTGTCGGTGCCCGGGCACACGTGGTTGTGCCAAAAAAGCCAAGTCGTGACCGCCCGTGTGTCTTATGCATGTTCATGCGGCCCGTTTGCTTGACGCTCCCCTGTGCCTTCGTTCAGGTTGTGCGCCCATAGAAACCCCAAAATTTCGTTCGATTCATGCACCCATGGAAACCCCAAATTTCATTTGGGCGGGTCGGGATGTGTCGTGTGTGGGTGCCCGTGCAAACGTGTTGGGGCGGGTCGGGTCGGGTTGTGCCGTGTCGTGTGACGGCACCCAGGGAAAACGTGGCCATATAAAAATGCAAAGTTGTGACCAGTGGTGGGCTTTATGCACGATCGTGCTGCCAGTTTGACCGAATCTCCCTTGTGCCTTCGTTTTGGTCGTGTGTCGGAGCCCATGTAAACTCGTTCGAGCGGGTTTTTTGCCCTGTAAACACTCGTTCGGGCGGGTCGTTTGCCATGTAACCTCATTCGGGCGGTTCGTTTGAGGGCACCCGGGTAAACTCATTCGGGAAGGTTGTTTGCCATGTAAACTCATTCAGGCGGGTCATTTGAGGGCGCCCGTGTAAACTTGTTCGGGCGGGTCGGGCGAGGGCATCCGTGAAAACTCGTTCGGGTGGGTCATGTGAGGTCGTCCATGCAAACTCGTTCGGGAGAGGGCATCCATGCAAACTCATTCGGGTGGGTCGTTCAGGAGAGGGCGTTTGTGCAAACTCGTTCGGGCAGGTCGGGCGAGGGCGTCTGTGCAAACTCTTTCAGGCGAGGGCGTCCGTGCAAACTCGTTCAGGCGAGGGCGTCCGTGCAAACTCGTTCGGGTGGGTCTTTCGGGCAAGGGCATCTGTGCAAACTCGTTCGGGTGAGGGCATCCGTGCAAACTCGTTCGAGCGGGTCGTTTGGGAAAGGGCGTCCGTGAAAACTCATTCAAATGGGTCGAGGCGAGGGTGTCCGTGTCAACTCATTCGGGTGGGTCAGGAGAGGGCATCCATGCAAACTCGTTCGGGCAGGTCGGGCGAGGGCGCGCCTAGGCACATGAGCCCATATTAAAAATGGTAAGTTGTGACCCGAGGTGGCCTTTGTGCACGTTTGTGAAGCTTGTTTGCCTTGCTCTTCGTTGTCCCTTCATTTTGGTAGTGTGAGCGCCGATGTAAACTCATTCGGGCATGTAACATCCTGAGGTTCCACCTGGATGTGCGGCGCGTTTGACCGACGGGCAAGCCGGACGCGCATGCGGTTGAGGGCGAGCTGCGGTTGTGCGATGGTCATGCAGAAAACTTGCGAAGAAACATATGTGACATGGTGGAGTTGCGATGGCGTTTATACACCCTTGAGCATGGAGCGATGCACTTTGAGGCCGACTAACGATGGAGGGGAGGTCGACACATGTATTGGTTGTTTGGTAGGGTGTGCACACGAATGATGGGTGGTCGGCTGAGCAAGCCCCACCCCCATTTGTGATGGATATATATTGCAATGCGTTTGGAGCATTTCAACAACACATTCGATCACTTGTCATCTTCGCACAAGGATAGAAGTGCATAGATCTGCAGTGCACAAGACAAGAGGAGGAAAGGTGCAAATTCTCATGTGCCTATTCTTGGGCGAGTCGCATGGTGGATGGTTGCACTTGGTGTTGGGCGAAGGTACAGGCGAAGGTGCGCTTGGTGGTCAGGTGAGGCGTGGACGGTGAACGTGTGGCGCCTGATTTGTGCGACGACTTGGCATGGGTGTCTTGGCGACTCGAGTGAGCACCCGCCCATTGTGCAAGTGTGCACGAAGACTTGTTGGAGTGTTGGGTTTTGAACGGAGGTGTGTCTCGGTTGGAGGCATCCGTGTGTGGTGACTTGGAGGTGCGCCCGAGTTGGCAAATGACACAATGGTGCGACGAGGTGAACGAAGGATTGGTTAGTTGTGCGGCGACCGTGCGGAGGTGTTGACGAGCTGGGCAACCGAGTTTGCCGAAGTTGTGAAAAATTGGCTGTGTAAATTTGGGGTTTCCCAAGATTTGACTTGTGGATTGTAAAAGTGAAAGATTTTATAATATATTGATATCAGGCAGACTCATATTGCAGGGAGTTGCCCCTCCCTTTATACTGTTGTGCATTTCTCTTGTATAATGCTGCTGATAATGAATGTGTATGGGTGTTCATTGGTATAAAGGCACATTAATATTACTTGGTAATGAAAATAAAACTAAGTATGGATTGTTAAGGCGTAGTCTACAATCGTAAGTATTGGTGAAAAGAAAACGGTTGGTAGTGCCGCACCTCGCCTAGCATGGTTGAAAGACTATTGTAGGCTTGGGGGCATGAAAATTGGTATCAGAGCTCGGTTGGAGTTGGTGAGCAAGGTTTCTCATGACGAAGTGACAGTGGAAGCAGGTACTTGCAGGTGAAGGAAGCTAGTTTCACATACAAGTGGAACAAGGGTTGGTTCATGGTTACAGGGAACTTGGTGATGCTGGCGAATGGTGAAGGTTGGAACCGGAGGTCGTAGAGTTGGGCAGGCGGTACTACGTGCTGTCTCACACGATTTGGGCGTTTGCCAAAGAGTTGGCAAGTGGGACTGTGTGTGGGTAGGTATACACGTTTTGGGCGTCTGTGAACCAAACGAAGTGAGAACCGGGGAAGACGAATGACAAGGCATGACAGGTTTGGAAGAATGCGAAGGGAAGCTCTTGCTTACCTTATACAGGTTGAAGCAGATGAAAGAAGAGAATCCTTGGATTCGAGAGAAGCTTGTAGTCTTGGAAAAGAATGTTGAAGATGAACTTCTTCAACATGGATGGACAATGGAGAAAGATGAAGTTGCAGATGGTACTAACAAGGAAGAGGAAGCCGTGATAGTTGAAGATGTTGCAGACATGATCATGATGGAGGATGAGCTTGAGATTGATCAAGTTGGACCAGGATCGTGCAGTTTGCAGACATGTATGGATGAGGATACTTTCATGGAGGAACCTCATGATGATGATGATGTAAGTACTATTGATACTTTTGTTTCACTTGAGCATTTGGTAGATGGATCGTATGCAGGGAAGGGCAAAAGCAGTTTGTTGATGCTAGGGAGCATCTTACCATGGATGTTTATGCTGAGACCTTGTATGGAGAAGCAAGGATTGTTGATTGTTGCAGAACTTGTTGGGGTTGTTTGTGACCTTATGGTAGGACGTACAAAGGCCCGTGACAGGGGTGGAACTTGATGATCATTGCGGATGAATGGGTCATGCTTTAGTCACATTGGCTAAGTGCCCGGCATGACTCATGGACAGGTTGGAGGGAACACACTTGGGTGGACTTCTCATGGTTGAGACCAAGAGATAGTCTTGTTGGAACCTTTGGTGGAGGAGCTATGATGGGAGACTCATGTGATGATGATATGGTTGGGTGACCAAGTTCACTAGACCGAAGATTGCAGACTTGGATGAGGATGACCAATTGTTGTGATGGGTCTATTTGGTTGGACTACATGGCAACTTATTCATGGACATCAGGTTGGAGGCATGGAGCATGGCAGTCCTATGCAGGGACATTAGGTGGGAGCACTTGTAGAGGTGTCACTTATGGGCATCTAATGAGGAGTGCCAAAGTAGGGATGTTGTACAGATGGATTTGCTAGTGTGACATGGAGATTTTTTACTTATGAGCCTATGGAGAGGTTTTGCACTTATGTACAACAAGGCCATGGACTTGGATGGAGTTGTGAGCAGACTATGGGGCATTCTTACTACACGGAGAGCTGAGGCATCTTACAGAGACCTTTGGGACGAGACTTGTATGCTTGCTAGAGTGATGGTTGGAGGTGACTCATGGAGCTCATGATGACATGAGGTTGTTGTGACTTTTGGGGACTTCATATATGGTGAACTTAGAGGATCTGATGCATTGAGGAGATGAGGTCAGAGACTTCGATGCAGGATGGGGTGCATACTTTCAAGTACATGTATGGGAATGGCTTGAAAGTGTGACTTGATGTGGAGGATCGATATGAGACACTTTGGAGTGATGGAGTTACGATGATGATGATGACTTGGTGGCAACACTTGGGCATGGGTTGAGCTGAGACTCAACTACTTTTGACACATGGGAGCTGATTGATCTATGATCATGGGCAGCACATGGATAGATGAGACAGGTATATGCTTGTTTCTATGGTAGACTTTAGGGATGACACATTGCAAATATGATGGAGGTTGCTTCATGGACTTGGATGTGGCATACCGAGAGTTGGATTGATGAGATGGACTCTTCATATTCAAGAGGCACACATATGGATGATGTTGGGATAGATGTGGCTGATTTCATGCGGCACATTGACACCAAACATCATGGACAACATGTTGCAGATGAGATGAGGACTACTTCATGGACCTGAGCATGGCTTACACTTATATGGAGATGGATCCTTGATCCAGTTGATGATGTGATGGGATGTTCAGAGAAACGACTGATGGTGACATGAGGATGTGCATTCTCATGATTTGAGTGTGACAGTTGGATTAGCTACTCGACTAGTTCATACATGGGGGTCGACAGTGTGCAGAGATGTGTTAGCATTGTGTTGGAATATCATGGCAGCAGTTCACATGAGGACAACACATGATGAGGTTGACACGATATGTTGCAGTGGGCATGTAGCGTGAGATGGAGGGGCCAGCCTTCCACAATGGAGCAGCATGTGGAGATTGTGACAAGGTGGTTGATGGTTATGGATAGAGATGATTTCCGATGTATGACATACCGATGGGTGCATACCTTGGTATGGTGATCTTGGTGACAGATGGTTGCTGAGGAGAGACATGATGGAGATGGTGGTTTTGCATATGTTGCAGAGATGTCGTAGTATGTGGAGGAGTTGACATCATGGATGATCTTGGTGGATGGTTACCAGGATGGTATGTTGTCGAGGATGACAACAATTTCAAGTGGAGGAGGATGTAACATCCTGAGGTTCCACCTAGACGTGAGACGCATTTGGGCAATGGGCAAGCCGGGCACGCGTGCGATGTAGGGCGAGCTGCGGTTGTGCGATGGTCATGCGGTAGACTTGCAACAATACTTGCGACGAAACATATCTGATATGGTGGAGTTGTGATGGCATTTATACACCCTTGAGCATGGATTGATGCACTTGGAGGCCGACTTACGATGGAGGGGAGGCTGACACATGTATTGGGCGTTTGGCAGGGTGTACGCATGAATGATGGGTGGTCGGCTGGGCAAGCCCCACCCCCATTTGCGATGGATATATATTGCGATGCGTTTGGAGCATTTCAACAACACATTCGATCACTTATCATCTTCGCACAAGGATAGAAGTGCACAGATCTGCAGTGCGCAAGACAAGAGGAGGAAAGGCGCAGATTCTCATGCGCCCATTCTTGGGCGAGTCGCACGGTAGACTGTTGCACTTGGTTTTGGGTGAAGGTGCGCCCGGTGGTCGGGTGAGGTGTGCACGGTGAACGTGTGGAGCCCGATTTGTGCGATGGCTTGGCGTGGGTGTCTTGGCAACTCAGTTGAGTGCCCGCCCATCATGAAAGTGTGCATGAAGAATTGTTGGAGTGTTGGGTTGTGAACAAAGGTGTATCTCGGTTGGAGGCGCCCGTGTGTGGCGACTTGGAGGTGCGCTCGAGTTGGGAAAACGACACGATGGTGTGACGAGGTGAATGAAGGATTAGTTAGTTGTTTAGCGACCATGCAGAGGTGCCAACGAGCTAGGCAACCGAGTTTGGTGAAGTTGTGAAAAATTGGCTATGTAAATTTGGGGTTTCCCAAGATTTAACTTGTGCATTGTAAAAGTGAAAGATTGTATAATATATTGATATCGGACAGACTCATATTGCAGGGAGTTGCCCCTCCCTTTATACTATTGTGCATTTCTCTTGAATAATGTTGTTGATAATGAAGTGTATGGGTGTTCATTGGTATAAAGGCACATTAATAATACTTGGTAATGAAAATAAAACTAACTATGGATTATTAAGGCGTAGTCGACAATCGTCAGTTTTGGTGAAAAGAAAATGGTTGGTAGTGCTGCACCTTGCCTAGCACGGCTGAAAGACTACCGTAGGCTCAGGGGCATGACAAGGTGGGTCAAGCGAGGGCGTCTGTGTCAACTCATTCGGGCAGGTCGGGCGAGGGTGTCCGTGTCAACTCGTTCGGGTGGGTCGTTCGAGCGAGGGCGTCAGTGTAAACTCGTTCGGGCTTTTCAGGCGAGGGCACGCTCAGGCGAATGAGCCCGTATAAAAAATTCTAAGTTGTGACCCAAGGATGGCTTTTTGCACATTCATGCAGCTCGTTTGCCTAGCTCTCCCTTGTCCCTCCGTTTCGGTCGTGCGGGTGCCCATGTAAACTCGTTTGGGTGGGTCATTTGAGGGCATCCGTGTGAACTCATTTGGGCGGGTCGGGCGAGGGCGTCCATGAGAACTCGTTTGGTTGGGTCGGGCGAGGGCGTCCGTGTGAACTCGTTCGGGCAGATCAGGCGAGGGCACGCCTGGGCGAACGAGCCTGTATAAAAAATTCTAAGTTGTGACCCGAGGTTGGCTTTGTGCACGTTCGTGCAGCTCGTTTCCCCATCTCTCCCTTGTCCCTTCGTTTCGGTTGTGTGGGTGCCCATGTAAACTCGTTCGTGCGGGTCGTTTGAGGGTGTCCGTGTCAACTCGTTCAGGCGGGTCGTTCGGGCAGGTGGGGCGAGGGTGCACCAAGGCGAACGAGCCCATATCAAAAAATGCTAAGTTGTGACCCAAGGTTGGCTTTGTGCACATTTGTGCAGCTCATTTGCCTAGGTCTCCCTTGTCCCTTCGTTTCGGTGAGCCATTTGAGGGCGTGCATGTGAACTCATTCGGGCGGGTTGGGCGAGGGCATGCATGTGAACTCGTTCAAGCGAATCGGGTGAGGGCGTCCATGTGAACTCGTTCAGGTGGGTCGAGCGAGGGCGTGCCCGGGCGAATGAGCCCGTATCAAAAAATGCTATGTTGTGACCTGAGGTTCGCTTTGTGCACTTTCATGCAGCTCGTTTGCCCAGCTCTCCCTTGTCCCTTCGTTTTGGTGAGTCGTTTGAGGGTGTGTGTGTGAACTCGTTCGGGCAGGTCGGGCGAGGGCACGCCCGAGCAAATGAGCCCGTATCAAAAAATGCTAAGTTGTGACATGAGGTTGGCTTTGTGCACGTTCATGCAGCTCATTTGCCTGACTCTCCCTTGTCCCTTTGTTTCGGTGAATCGTTTGAGGGCGTGCGTGTGAACTCATTCGGGAGGGTCGAGCGAGGGCATCCGTGTGAACTCGTTCAGGCGGGTCGGGCAACGACATGCCTGGGCGAACGAGCCCGTATCAAAAAATGCTAAGTTGTGACCCGAGGTTAGCTTTGTGCACATTCGTGCAGCTCGTTTTCCCAGCTCTCCCTTGTCCCTTTGTTTTGGTGAGTCGTTTGAAGGCGTGCGTGTGAGCTCATTCGAGCGGGTTGGGTGGGAGTGTCCATGTGAACTCGTTCGGGCGGGTCGGGCGAGGGCGCGCCCAGGCAAACAAGCCCATATCAAAAAATGCTAAGTTGTGACAAGAAGGTTGGCTTTGTGCACGTTCGTGCAGCTCGTTTGCCCGGCTCCCCCTTGTCCCTTCATTTCGATGAGTCATTTGAGGGCATGCATGTTAGCACGTTCGGGCAGGACGGAAGAGGGCCTCCGTGTGAAATCGTTCGGGTGGGTCAGGCAAGGGCACGCCCGGGCGAATGAGCCCGTATCAAAAATTGCTAAGTTGTGACCCGAGGTTGGCTTTGTGCACGTTCGTGCAGCTCGTTTTCCTGAATCTCCCTTGTCCCTTCGTTTCGGTGAGTCGTTTGAGGGCATGCGTGTGAGCTCGTTCGGGTGGGTCAGGTGAGGGCATCCATGTGAAATCGTTCAGGTGGGTTGGGCGAGCGCATCCATGTGAACTCGTTCGGGCGAGTCGGGTGAGGGTGTCCATGTGAACTCGTTCGGGCGGGTCGGGCGAGGGCGCACCTGGGCGAATGAGCCCGTATCAAAAAATGTTAAGTTGTGACCCGAGGATGGCCTTGTGCACGTTCGTGCAGCTCATTTGCCCGGCTCTCCCTTGTCGCTTCGTCTCGGTGAGTCGTTTGAGGGCGTGCGTGTGAGCTCATTCAGGCGGGTCAGGCGAGGGCATCTGTGTGAACTCGTTCGGGTGTGTCGGGCGAGGGCGCACCCGAGCAAACGAGCCCGTATCAAAAAATTCTAAGTTGTGACATGAGGTTGTCTTTGTGCATGTTCGTGCAGCTCATTTGCCCGACTCTCCCTTGTCCCTTAGTTTCGGTGAGTCGTTTGAGGGCGTGCGTGTGAGCTCGTTCGGGTGGTTCGAGCAAGTGCGTTTGTGTGAACTCGTTCGGGCAGGTTGGGTGAGGGTGTTCATGTGAACTCGTTCAGGTGGGACGGACGAGGGCATCCGTGTGAACTCATTTGGGCAGGTCGGGTGAGGGCACGCCCGGGAAAACGAGCCTGTATCAAAAAATGCTAAGTTGTGACCCGAGGTTGGCTTTGTGCATGTTCGTGTAGCTCATTTGCTCGACTCTCCCTCGTCCCTTCATTTCGGTGAGTTGTTCGAGGGCGTGCGTGGGAGCTCGTTTGGGCGGGTCGTGCGAGGGTGTCTGTGTGATTTTGTTAGAGCAGGTCGAGCGAGGGTGCGCTCGGGCGAACGATCCCGTATCAAAAAATGCTAAGTTGTGACCCGAGGTTGGCTTTGTGCACGTTCGTGCAGCTCGTTTGCCTAGCTCTCCCTTGTCCCTTCATTTTGGTGAGTCATTTGAGGGCGTGCGTGTGAACTCGTTCGGGCGTGTCGGGCGAGGGTGCGCCTGGGAGAACGAGCCCATATCAGAAAAGGCTAAATTGTGACTTGAGGATGGCTTTGTGCATGTTCGTGTAGCTCGTTTGGCCGACTCTCCCTTGTCCCTTCGTCTCGATGAGTCATTTGAGGGCGTGCGTGTGAGATCGTTTGGGCGGGTCAGGCAAGGGCGTACGTGTGAACTCGTTCAGGCGGGTTGGGCGAGGGCGCGCCCGACGAACGAGCCCGTATAAAAAATGCTAAGTTCTGACCCGAGGTTGGCTTTGTGCATGTTCGTGCAGCTCGTTTGCCTGACTCTCCCTTGTCCCTTTGTTTCGGTGAGTCATTTGAGGGCGTGCGTGTGAGCTCGTTCGGGCGGGTCGGGCGAGTGCATCTGTGTGAACTCATTCGGGCGGGTCGGGCGAGGGTGTTCGTGTGAACTCGTTTGGGTGGGTCGAGAGAGAGTGTCCATGTGAACTCATTCGGGCGGGTCGGGTGAGGGCGCGCCCGGGCTAATGAGCCCGTATCAAAAAATGCTAAGTTGTGACCCGAGGTTGGCTTTGTGCACGTTCGTGCAACTCGTTTGCCCGGCTCTCCCTTGTCGCTTCGTTTCCGTGAGTCGTTTGAGGGCATGCATGTGAACTTGTTTGGGTGGGTCAGGCGAGGGCGCACCCAGGCAAGCGAGCCCGTATCGAAAAATGCTAAGTTGTGACCCGAGGTTGACTTTGTGGACGTTCGTGCAGCTCGTTTGCCCGACTGTCCTTTGTCCCTTTGTTTTGGTGAGTCATTTCAGGGCGTTCGTGTGAACTCCTTAAGGCGGGTCGAGTGAGGGTTTCCGTGTGAACTCGTTTGGGTGGGTCAGGCTAGGGTGCGCTCGGGCGAATGAGCCCGTACCAAAAAATGCTAAGTTGTGACCCGAGGTTGGCTTTGTGCACGTTCGTGCAACTCGTTTGCCCGACTCTCCCTTGTCCCTTCGTTTCGGTGAGTCATTTGAGGCCGTGTGTGTGAACTCGTTCAGGTGGGTCGGGCGAGGGCACACCTGGGCGAGTGAGCTCGTATCAAAAAATGCTAAGTTGTGACCCAAGGTTGGCTTTGTGCATGTTTGTGCAACTCGTTTTCCCAGCTCTCCTTTGTCCCTTCGTTTCGATGAGTCTTTTGAGGGCGTGCCTGTGAACTCGTTTGGGCGGGTCGAGCAAGGGCGTCTGTGTGAACTCGTTCGGGCAGGTCGGGCGAGGGTGCGCCTGAGTGAATGAGCCTGTATCAAAAAATGCTAAGTTGTGACCCAAGGTTGGATTTGTGCACGTTCGTGCAGCTCATTTTCCTGGCTCTCCCTTGTCCCTTCGTTTTGGTGAGTCGGGCGAGGGTGTTCGTGTGAACTCGTTTGAGTGGGTTGGGCGAGGGCGCACCCGGGCAAACGAGCCCGTATCAAAAAATGCTAAGTTGTGACCCGAGGTTGGCTTTATGCACGTTCGTGTAGCTTGTTTGCCCGACTCTCCCTTGTCCCTTCGTTTCGGTGAGTTGTTTGAGGGCGTGCGTGTGAACTTGTTCGGGCGGGCCGGGCGAGGTCATCCATGTGAACTCGTTCGGGAGGGTCGGGCAAGGGCGCTCTTGGGCGAATGAGCCCGTATCAAAAAATGCTAATTTGTGACCCGAGGTTGGCTTTGTGCACATTCGTGCAGCTCATTTGCCCGGCTGTCTTTTGTCCCTTCGTTTCGGTGAGTCGTTTGAGGGAGTGCGTGTGAACTCGTTCTGGCTGGTCGGGCGAGGGCGTTTGTGTGAACTCGTTCGGTTGGGTCAGGCGAGGGCGTGCCTGGGTGAACGAGCCCGTATCAAAAAAGCTAAGTTGTGACTTGCGGTTGGCTTTGTGCACATTCGTAAAGCTAGTTTGCCCGGCTCTCCTTTGTCCCTTTGTTTTGATGAGTAGTTTGAGGGTGTACGTGTCAACTCGTTTGGGTTGGTCGGGCGAGTGTGTCCATGTGAACTCGTTCGGTCAGGTCAGGTGAGGGCATGCCTGGGCGAAAGAGCCTGTATCAAAAAATGGTAAGTTGTGACCCGAGGTTGGCTTTGTGCACGTTTGTGCATCTCGTTTGCCCGACTCTCCCTTGTCCCTTCGTTACGGTCGTTTGGGCACCCATGTAAACTTGTTAGGGTGGGTCATTTTAGGGCATCCGCATCAATTCGTTCGGGCGGGTCGAGCGAGGGCATGCTCGGGCGAACAATCCTGTGACAAAAATGCTAAGTTGTGACCCGAGGTTGGCTTTGTGAACATTTGTGTAGCTCGTTTTTCCAGCTCTCCCTTGTCCCTTCGTTTCGGTCTTGTGTGCGCCCATGTAAACTCTTACGGGCGGGTCGTTCAAGGGCTCCTGTGTCAACTCATTCGGGCAGGTCGTTCGAGGGCGTTCGTGAAAACTTGTTTAGGCAAGGGTGTCCATGTAAACTCGTATGGGTTGTTGTGGTGCGGCTCCCTGGCTCGTCTTGGTCCCCTTGTGCCCATCCAAATGATACAAGGTACAGGTTTCCTTTTCATGTGAAAGGTGGGTTGGTGATTGAGTTGTTTTTTTGGGTTTTCTTGAATGATGGCCTTGGGTCATTTGTAGGGTGGCCGATTTTCATCTTCTCTCCATCCCCACTCAGTAGCGCTTGAGCAGTAATGTTGTCCATGCTCGTCCTGGGAGGCATATGTGAACAATTCCCCTTCTGCTCTCTAAGTTATTGGAGCTGTATGGGCTATTGTGGTGTGGCTCCCTAGCTCGTCTTGGTCCCCTCGTGCCCCTCCAAATGATACCAACAATAGGTTTTCTTTCCGTGTGAAAGGTGAGTTGGCAATCGAGTTGTGTTTTTGGGTTTGCTCGAACGATGGCCTTGGGTCGTCTGTAGGGTGGCCGATTTTCATCTTCTCTCCATCCCCACCTGGTAGCGCATGAGCGGTAATGCTGGCCATGGTTGTCTCGGGAGGCAAATGTGAATGATTCCCCTTCTACTCTCCAAGTTTTTGGAGCTGTATGGGCTATTTTGGTGTGGCTCCTCAGCTTGTCCTGGTCTCCTCGTGCCGCTACAAATGATACCAGCGGCAGGTTTTCTTTCCGTGTGAAAGGTGGGTTGGAAATCGAGTTGTGTTTTTGGGTTTGCCTGAACAATGGCCTTGGGTCGTTTGTAGGGTGGCCGATTTTCATCTTCTCTCCATCCCCACTCGGTAGCACATTAGCGGTAATGTTGGCCATTGTCATCCTGGGAGACATATGTGAACAATTCCCCTTTCGCGCTCTAAGTTCTTGGAGCTGTATGGGTTGTTGTGGTGTGGCTCCCGGGCTCGTCCTGGTCCCCTCGTGCCCCTCTAGATGATACCAGCAGCAGGTTTTCTTTCCGTGTGAAAGGTGGGTTGGCGATCGAGTTGTGTTTTTAGGTTCGCCTGAACAATGGCCTTGGGTCATTTGTAGGGTGGCCTATTTGCATCTTCTCTCCATCCCCACTCGGTAGCGCATGAGTGGTAATGTTGGCCATGCTCATCCTAGGAGGCATATGTGAACAATTCCCCTTCTGCTTTCTAAGTTCTTAGAGCTATATGGGTTGTTGTGGTGTGGTTCCTGGGCTCATCTTGGTCCCCTCGTGCCCCTCCAGATGATACCAGCGACAAGTTTTCTTTCCGTGTGAAAGGTGGGTTGGCAATCGAGTTGTGTTTTCGGGTTTGCCTGAATGATGACCTTGGGTCGTTTGTAGGGTGGTCGATTTTCATCTTCTCTCCATCCCCACTCGGTATCACATGAGCGGTAATGTTGGCCATGCTCGTACCGGGAGGCATACGTGAACAACTCCCCTTCTGCTCTCTAAGTTCTTGGAGCTGTATGGGTTGTTGTGGTGTGGCTCCCTGGCTCATCTTGGTCCCCTCGTGCCCCTTCAGATCATACCAGCAATAGGTTTTCTTTCCGTGTGAAAGGTGGGTTGGAAATTGAGTTGTGTTTTTGGGTTTCCCTGAACGATGGCCTTGGTTCGTTTTGTAGGGTGGCCGATTTTCATCTTCTCTCCATCCCCACTCGGTAGCGCATGAGTGGTAATCTTGGACATGCTCGTCCCGAGAGGCATATGTGAACAATTCCTCTTCTTCTGTCTAATTTCTTGGGGTCATTTTGGTGTGGCTCCCTGGCTCGTCTTTGTCCCCTCGTGCCCCTCCAGATGATACCAGTGACAGGTTGTCTTTCCGTGTGAAAGGTGGGTTGGTAAGCGAGTTGTGCTTTTGGGTTTGCCTGAACGATGGCCTTGGGTCATTTGTAGGGTGGCTGATTTTCATCTTCTCTCCATCCCCACTCGGTGGCACATGAGCAATAATGTGGGCCATGCTCATCCCCATCCCTCTTGCCCATCCCAACGATAAGAATGGTGAAAGTTTGCTCAGCGCTCTGTTGAGCCTTTGTTGTTGTGGTCGCAGATGGGAGCCCCAAAACTTTGTCTTGCCTATGTCGCTGTTGTGCCCCTCGGTTGTTGCGAACAAAAAATTTTGATTGTGCTAGGCAGCCATATGTGGCTCCATTGAAATTGGCTCCTCGTTATATTGTTCGCCTCCTCCCTATTTGGTGCAGAGGGTTTTGATTTTCGTGTGAGAGGTGGGTTGGTAATTGATTTGCTTGTCCCTAGAGGCATATGTGAACAATTCCCCTACTTCTCCAAGTTCTCAGAGTTGTATGGGTTGTTGTGGTGTGGCTCCTTGTGATGGCTGGCCTCTTCGTTGTTCAGTTGTTTATGGGGCTAGTTTCTTGTGCTTGTAGTCTTTCTGTGTTGGAATTGTCGGTTGAGGTGCATACATTTAAGAGGGACGTGGAAGGGTTTTGGTTTTAAACCACCTACCCTCCCTCTTGCTTGCTTTTTCCGTCGGGTGATGTGAGGCGCTGTTCTCCTTGTTGTAAAGTCAAGCGTTGGCATTCCTTTCAAAGTGCACATCATTTGTGGTTGCATTGGCTTTGAGGTTTTGATAGATGTGTTGGCCCATATGTTTGATCGAGGGGTCAAATTTTTCCTTGCATCTTGCATGCGTGGCAGGCTTTTGTGGTTGGAAATGTTAAGTCACAACGTTTATGGGCATTTTATTGTTCCAATTGTGTATGCGCTCGTGGTCCAATGGGGAGGAGGCTTGCTACGTCGATGGTAGGGGCTATTTGGAAGAAGGATTTCAAGGTGGAATGCTTCGACCTCCCTCCTTTGTATGGAGGTGGCTGTAGGGGAAAATTATTCATCATCCGGTCAGTAAAGCTATGGGAAATCTCCTAGGTTGCCTGTACATAAGGTGCATGGGGTGCGGAGCTGCCTGATCCATCCTCTTGTTTGGATATGTTCTTGTATTGTGTAGCGAGCCTCTTGATTTACATTTATTTCCTTCCTTTGATTCACATCGTGGTTGCCACAGGCGGTCAAGTGATCGAGGTCCACCGTTGCTGCTATCCGGGTGGACTCCTAGGTGGCCTCGGTGTGGGATGGGGAGGGTCGGAGGGAATTTCTAAGAGAAGTTGTGGGCTCGGTTGGTCTTGTTTTGTTTCCTTCCATTTCCTTTGCATTGAGGCTGCCGCAGGTGATCATGCGATCGAGGTCCATCGTTGATACTGTTCGGGTGGTCTCCTAGGAGGCCTTCATGCGGGGAGGGGAGGGTTGGGGAGCATGTGTTGTTTCAATTGTGTATGCGCTCGTGGTCCAATGGGGAGGAGGCTTGCTACATCGATGGTGGGGGCTATCTAGAAGAAGGATTTCAAGGTGGAATGCTTCGACCTCCCTCCTTTGCGTGGAGGTGGCCGTAGGGGAAAATTATTCATCGTCTAGTCGGTAAAGCTGTGGGAATTCTCCTAGGTTTCCTATACGTAGGGTGCGTGGGGTGCGGGGCTACCCGATCCATCCTCTTGTTTGGATATGTTCTTGTATTGTGTAGCGAGCCTCTTGGTTTTCATTTATTTACTTCCTTTGCCTTCACATCGTGGTTTCCATAGGCAGTCAAGTGATCGAGGTCCACCATTGCTGCTGTCCGGGTGGACTCCTAGGTGACATCGGTGCATGGCGTGGAGGGTCGGGGGGCATTTCCAAGAGAGGTTGTGGGCTCGGTTGGCCTTGTTTTGTTTTCTTTTGTTTCCTTTGCATTAAGGCTACCATAGGTGATCATGCGATCGAGGTCCAACATTGCTGCTATCTGGGTGGACTCCTAGGTGGCCTTTGTGCGGGGAGGGGAGGGTTGGGGGGAATTTGTTGTTTCATTTGTGTATGTTCTCGTGGTCCAATGGGGAGGAGGCTTGCTACGTCGATGGTGGGGGCTATCTGGAAGAAGGATTTCGAGGTGGAATGCTTCGACCTCCCTCCTCTGCATGGAGGTGGCCGTAGGGGAAAGTTATTCATCCTCCGGTCGGTAAAGCTGTTGGAAATCTCCTAGGTTGCCTATACATAGGGTGCGTGGGATGCGAAGCTGCCCGATCCCTCCTCTTGTTTGGATATGTTCTTGTATTGTGTAGTGAGCCTCCAGATTTACATTTATTTCCTTCCTTTGCCTTCACATCGTGGTTTTCGCAGGTGGTTGAGTGATCGAGGTCCACCGTTGCTGCTGTCCAGGTGGACTCCTAGGTGGCCTAGGTGCATGGCCTGGAGGATCAGGGGGCATTTCTAAGAGAGGTTGTGGGCTCGGTTGGTCTTGTTGTTTTATTTCCTTCCGTTTCCTTTACATTGAGGCTGTCGTAGGCGATCATGCGATCGAGGTCCATTGTTGCTGCTGTCTGGGTGGAATCCTAGGTGGCCTCCATGCGGGGAGGGGAGGGTTTGGGGGGGCATTTCTAAGGTGTGTTGCGGGCTCGGTTTGTCTTGTATTATTTCCTTCCCTTGCCTTTGTGTCGAGGCTGCCACAGGCGATCATCCGATCGAGGTCCACTGTTGCTGCTGTCCGGGTGGACTCCTAGGTGGCATTGGTGCATGGTGGGGAGGTTTATATGGCCCCTCTGCAATGGGATTTGTGGTTGGTAATCCTGTTTTTATTGCCTTCCTTTTCCTTTGCATCGAGGCTTCCATAGGCAATCGGGAGATCGAGGTCCATCGTTGCTGCTGTCCGGGTGGATTCCTAGGTGGCCTCGGTGCGGAGCGGGGAGGGTTGGGGTTCGTTTATAATATAGAGGTTACATGGATGGTCATTCTCCATTTGTTTCCCTTTGCATCGAGGCTTCCGCAGGCGATCGGTAGATCGAGGTCCACTGTTGCTGCTGTCCGGGTGGACTCCTAAGTGGCCTCGCTGTGCGACGTGGAGGCTTTTGGAGGCATTCATTTCTAGGGGAGTGGGTGAGTGATAACTCATTTTCTTGTCGATCGGGGGTGCAATTGCAAACTCCGGAGTGGCCTTGGTGCGTTGTGGCTCGGTAAGTCTACCCATTTGTTCACCATGTCCTTGGCATGTTGCGTGTGCTTCCTTCTTGGTATGCAAGAGGTGCAAGGAATAAACGTTTTACATGATATTTTGACATCTCTTTGACTCGATGGGTGTTCAGGTTGGCTCTTGGTAAGAGAGCACCTAGAATGCCCTTTGAAGTGGGAGAGTGCTACCTGGTTGATCCTGCCAGTAGTCATATGCTTATCTCAAAGATTAAGCCATGCATGTCTAAGTATGAACTAATTAAGACTGTGAAACTGCGGATGGCTCATTAAATCAGGTATAGTTTTTTTTATGGTACCATACTACTTGGATAATCATAGTAATTCTAGAGCTAATACATGCACCAAGTCCCGAATTTTTGGAAGGGATGCATTTTTTAGATAAAAGGCCGGTACGGGCTTGCTCGCTTCTCCGATGAATCATGATAACTCGACGGATCGCACAACCCTTGTGCTGGCAATGCTTCATTCAAATTTCTTCCCTATCAACTTTCAACAGTAGGATAGAGGCCTACCATGGTGGTGATGGGTGACGGAGAATTAGGGTTCGATTCTGGAGAGGGAGCCTGAGAAACGGCTAACACATCCAAGGAAGGCAGCAAGACCGCAAATTACCCAATCCTGACATGGGGAGGTAGTGACAATAAATAACAATATTGGGCTCATCGTCTGGTGCCAACTGCCGCAGTAATTCCAACTCCAATAGCGTATATTTAAGTTGTTGCAGTTAAAAAACTCGTAGTTGGATCTTGGGTCGTAAAGGTCGGTCCGCCTACTCGGTGTGCACCTGCCCTTCCATCCCTTTTGTCAGCAGCGTGCTCCTGGCCTTAATTGGCTGGGTCGTGGCTCCGACGCTGTTACTTTGAAAAAATTAGAGTGCTCAAAGCAAGCTTATGCTCTGAATACATTAGCATGGAATAACGTGATAGGATTCTGGTCCTATTGTGTTGGCCTTTGGGACCAGAGTAATGATTAATAGGGACTGTCGGGGGCATTCGTATTTCATTGTCAAAGGTGAAATTCTTGGATTTATGAAAGATGGACCACTGCGAAAGCATTTGCCAAGGATTTTTTCATTAATCAAGAATGAAAGTTGGGGGCTCGAATACGATAAGATACCATCCTAGTCTCAACCATAAATGATGCCAATCAGAGTGTTTGGGTTCCCGGGGGAGTATCGTCGCAAGGCTGAAACATAAAGGAATTGACGGAAGGGCACCACCAAGAGTGGATCCTGCGGCTTAATTTGACTCAACACGGGGAAACTTACCAGGTCTAGACATAGTAAGAATTGACAGATTGAGAGCTCTTTCTTGATTCTATGGGTGGTGGTGCATGACCGTTCTTAGTTGGTGGAGCGATTTGTCTGGTTAATTTCGATAACAAATGAGACCTCAGCCTGCTAACTAGCTACACAGAGGTTCCCCTTCATGGCCAGCTTCTTAGAGGGACTATGGCCATTTAGGCCATGGAAGTTTGAGGCAATAACAGGTTTGTGATGCCCTTAGATGTTCTGGGCCGCAAGCGCACTACATTGATGCAGCCAAGGAGCTTTTCTTCCTGGTTCAAGAGGATCAAGAAATCTTCTTAAATTG
This sequence comes from Pinus taeda, assembly GCA_000404065.3. Classification (NCBI taxonomy): domain Eukaryota; kingdom Viridiplantae; phylum Streptophyta; class Pinopsida; order Pinales; family Pinaceae; genus Pinus; species Pinus taeda. The sequence goes on along the minus strand of APFE031701894.1, from coordinate 7,188 downwards.
CATTTTGATGGGGATAGACCATTGCAATTATTGGTCTTCAACGAGGAATTCCTAGTAAGCGCATGTCATCAAATCGTGTTGACTACGTCCCTAACTTTTGTACACACCGCCCGTCACTCCTACTGATTGAATGATCCAGTGAAGTGTTCGGATTGCGTCGACGATGGTGGTCCGCCGCCATCGAAGTCGTGAGAAGTTCATTGAACCTTATCATTTAGAGGAAGGAGAAGTCATAACAAGGTTACCGTAGGTGAACCTGCGGTAGGATCATTGATAGTAGGGGTTTTCTTTTTTGGTTCGGGTTGGTTGGGTTTCGATTCTAATGTGGGATTGCATGTTGTGTCTCTAGGGGAGCGAGTTTGGTGTTTGGCAGGAACATTGTTGGTCGCTTGTCTTGAGGTAACACTTGTTTTTTCGTGTGTGCTTGCAAGCCATGCTTGTGCTTGTCCCACCCATATTTTGTTTTTCTTTCCCCCAATGTGTTTCTGCGGGGGGTTCAGAAGCTTGTTTCTTGGGAGCCCTTTCGACGACCTGTTTGGCTGGGCATGGTTACTGCGGTTGAGGTGCTCGGGAAATACGATGGATAAAACATTCAAACTCATTCGTAGCTACGGTGCTCAGTCTTTTGTTCGTTGGAAGGAATGGGCCAAGGGTGCAGGCTTCCATAGTTGGTTCTCTCGAAAAGGCGGCGGTGCTTGATGTGTTGCTTGGGTGAGCTTTTTCGTTGGTGGTTGGGTTGAGGGAGTGGTTGCGCGTGCACTTGGTAGCTCAAACCTTCCGTGAGGGGAAATTTTCGGGGTGGGGTCAGTGTGGGATGGATGAAGAGTGGTTCAACCCGTTGGGCTGGCCACCCTAGTCCCTCTTGACCGTACCTCGACAATGCCCTCGCGGAAGGGTTGGGTGTCCAGGTAATGAAAAGCCCCTCCCTTGGTCTGAGCTCCATCGAGATCGCAATTTTCCCAGCTAGTGGGCAAGAGGGTGGCAATCTTATCTCGTGCCTTTGCCGTTGAGGGAATTCCTTGTCCTCCCATGAGCTACTCCCCTTCTAAGGGAAAAAGAAGCAGCGGGTTGTGTCTTTGTTCCTCCCTTTGGATTGTGGGTTTTTTGTGGGACTTGGTCATTTCTTTGTTTCGTGGTGTGCGCTTTGCAGGCATCCCTCCCTTCAGTGGCCTTGCACCATCGATGTATTTGTGGCCTGCGGCTTTCTCCAGCATTGAGTGTTTGCTCGTGACAACTCCTCTTTGGAGTTTGATTCTTGACCCCCGTTGACTTTCTCGCTAGAAAGGTTGTTGGGTGTTTTGTACACAGAGGGGTGCAACAGCGGGGTGGGTTTGTGTTATTAGTAGTATATTTGTCGTTTGAAGCCTTATGGCAGGTTGGGGGGTTGTTTACCTTTCAGTAACGTGCTCCAGACACTGGTCTCATCGTGGCCCTTGTCTCTTCTAGTGGTCAAGTTTAGGTTGTGATTTATTTGCTTGGTTGTTTGATTGATGTTTGTTATGTTGTAAAGGGTGTTGTGCCGTACATCTAGGTGGGAGGGTGTGAAGAGGTGGGATGCTTTTTGATTGGGTGCCTTGTTCGATTTCTTTCTGTTTAGCGGACATCTACTCAGCGTGGTATTGAGCTTCCCTCTTTTCTTGGGATCTTTGTTTCTTTGGTGTTGTTTTCTTCCCTTCTTCCTTTTGCCCCTAAGCTTTGTGGAGGAGAGGTTGGATTGTTGTGGATTGGAGTTCGGGAAGGATGAAAATTAGTGTGTGTTCTTGGGGTGGCGACCCTAGTCCTTCTCGATCGCCATCCCCTGCAGTTGCCCCCTTTTTGTGAAGGCGCAGGGGTTGGGAAGCTTGTTCTCTGTTTCAGCCTCCCCTTGTGAGTCGGTAGCCATGTTTGATATCTCTTGCCTTCATGTTGTTTTCTTCCCTTCTTGTTGTTGGCCCCTAGATTTACATAGAAAAGGTGGGCGGGATTGTTGTGGATTGGTGTTCAGGAAGGAGGAAACGTAGTGCGAGTTCACGGGTAGACACCCTAGTCCTTCTTGATTGTCGTCCCCCGCAGTTCCCCCATTTTTGCTAAGGAAGGGGGTTGGGGAAGCTTGTTCTCTTTTTGAGCCTCCCCTTTTGAGACGGTAGACACGTTTGATATCTCTCTTTCTTTCATGTTGATTTCTTCCTTTTGGCCCCCTAGCTTTATGGAGAAAAGGTGGGATTGTTGTGGATTGGTGTTGGGGAAGGATGAAACGCAGTGCGAGTTCCCAAGGTGGCCACCCTAGTCCTTCTCGATCGCCGTCCCCTGCAATTCCCCCCTTTTTGCGCAGGCACGGGGTTGTAGAAGCTTGTTCTATGTTTGAAGCCTCCCCTTGTGAGCCGGTAACCACGGTTGATGTCCCTTTCTTTCATGTTGTTTTCTTCCTTCTTGCCCCTAGCTTTACGGAGAAAAGGTAGCATTGTTGTGGATTGGTGTTTGGGAAGGATGAAACGCAGTGCGAGCTCCCGAGGTGGCCACCCTATTCCTCCTCGATCATCATCCCCTTCAATTCCCCCCCTTTTTTGCGAAGGCACAGGGCTTGGGAGGCTTGTGCTTTGTTTGAGCCCTCCCCTTGTGAGCCAGTAGCCAAGTTTGATCTTTATTTCTTTCACCTTGTTTTCTTCCCTTCTTCCTTTCGGTCCCTAGCTTTATGGAGAAAAGGGGGAATTGTTGTGGACTGATGTTGGGGAAGGACTAAAAGTAGTGCGAGCTCTAGGGGTGGCCACCCTAGTCCTTCTCGATTGTTGTTCCATGCACTTCCCCCCATTTTGCGAGGGCGTCGGGCTTGGGGAGATTGTTCTCTGTTCAAGCCTCCTCCTTTGAGGGGGTAGGCACTTTGTTTCTCTTTCTCTCATGCATTTTCCCTCCCTTTGGCCCTTGGCCTTGCATTTGTTGTGGGGGTGCCCCTATTCAGTGTTGTGGCCAATTTTTCGGTAATACGTGGAAACGACTCTCGGCAACAGATATCACAGCTCTTGTTATGATGAAGAATGTAGCGAAATGCTATACTTAGTGTGAATTGCAGAATCCTGTGAATCATCGAGTTTTTGAATGCAATTTGCGTCCGAGGCCTCGGTCGAGGGCACGTCTATCTAGGTATCACATCCCATTCAAACGCACTCCCTGCAATATGCCAGGGAGCAGCGGAGCTAGTCGTCTGTGCCCAACGTGGTGTGGTTTGCTGAAATACCTCAAGCGATGTTTCGTGGCATGCGTCGGCGAGCGGTGATCTTGTCCCCTTGGATGGGAAATCGGCGTTAGCTGATGTGGGCTATCACTCGAACTTGCTTTGCTCTCTCTTGCCCTCCCATCAGGTAGGGCGGATTTATCTCCAACTTTACGAACTCAGCTCAGGTGAAAACACCCACTGAGTTTAAGCATATAATTAAGCGGAGGAAAAGAAACTTACAAGGATTCCCCTAGTAGTGGCGAGTGAATCGGGAAGAGCCCAGCATGAAAATCGGGTGGCAGCGTCACCTGAATTGTAATCTGTAGAAGCATCCTCAGCAGCAGACCTAGGCCAAGTCCCTTGGAAGGGGGCGCTTGAGAGGGTGACAGCCCCGTCGGCCCGGGACCCTGCCACATCACAAGGCATTGTCGGCGAGTCAGGTTGTTTGGGAATGCAGCCCTAATTGAGTGGTAAATTCCATCCAAGGCCAAATACGAGCGAGAGACCGATAGCGAACAAGTACCATGAGGAAAGATGGAAAGGACTTTGCAAAGAGAGTTAAAGAGTGCTTGAAATTGCTGAAAGGGAAGCGGATGGAGGCTGTCGATGCATCTCGGTCGGATGTGGAAAAAATCAGGCTGGTCCGCCGCTCGACTTGAGGTGCAAACCAACACGGGATGCTGCATCGTCACAAGCACGGGTGGATTGCTACCTGTTGGTTTGCCACTGTGGTGGTCGAGGAATGAAGCGTACGCCCTTGTGGCGGGCTGTGTGCACCTACACGCTCGTGGTGTTGGTTGGCGGGCTTTCCATTCGACACGTCTTGAAACACGGACCAAGGAGTCTAACATGTGTGTGAGTCGGTGGGTTTGAAAACCTGCAAAGTGCAAGGAAGATGACGGGTGAGATCCCCTCTCTTGGGGGGTGCATCGTTGACCAAACTTGAGCTTATGCGAAGGGTTCGAGTGCGAGCACACCTGTTGGGACCTGAAAGATGGTGAACTATGCCTCAGCAGGCGAAGCCAGAGGAAACTATGGTGGAGGCTCGTAGCGATACTGATGTGAAAATCGTTCATCTGACTTGGGTATAGGGGTGAAATACTACTCGAACCATCTAGTAGCTAGTTTCCTCTGAAGTTTCCCTCAGGATAGCTGGAGCTCATGCACGAGTTTTATCAAGTAAAGCAAATGATTAGAGGCATCGAGGGTGTAATTCCCTCGACCTATTCTCAAACTTTAAATAGGTAAGAGGGTGCAACTGCTCCATTGAGCCACGTTGTGGAATCGAGAGCTCCAAGTGGGCCATTTTTGGTAAGCAGAACTGACGATGCGGGATGAATCGAAAGTCGAGTTACGGTGTTGAATTGCGTGCTAACCTAGATCCCACAAAGGGTGTTGGTTGATTAAGACAGCAGGATGGTGGTCATGGAAGTTGAAATCCGCTAAGGTGTGTGTAACAACTCACTTGCCGAATCAACTAGCCCCAAGAATGGATGGCGCTGAAGCACCAACCTATACTCGACCCGCAGTAGAGGCGTCGCTTTGTCACCCCCAGGGGCCTGTGTCATTTGCAAACCGCGACCGTGAAGCATCTCAGTCGGGGCAGCTTTGAAGTTCAATTCCAAACGGTCATTGAGAAGAATCCTTTGCAGATGACTTAAATATGCGACGAGGTATTGTATGTGGCAAAGTGGCCTTGCTGCCACGATCTACTGAGATTCAGCCCTTGGTCACCTCGATTTAGAGCTTCGCTCTTGTCACAAACAAATCCGCGAAACCCTTCCGCTCTCGCGCCTTTGCCTCTTCCTCGAGATGACAATTTTTTATTGCTTGGGGGTGGGAAATTTGGGGTTTACACGCCGCGACAAAAAAGGCGCCGAAGACCAGAAAACTGGGGTTTCCATGTCGTGCCATGGCACCCAAGCATGGGAACAATTGGGGTTTCCATGTCGTGCTCCGACGCCCAAAATTTGGGGTTTCCACCCGGTGCCTAAAATTTGGGGCTTCCATGTCCCGCCAAAAATTTGGGGTTTCCACCTAGCACCTAAAATTTGGGGCTTCCATGTCGTGCCAAAAATTTGGGGTTTCCACCCGGCGCCTAAAATCTGGGGCTTCCATGTCGCGCCAAATATTTGGGGTTTCCATGTCGCGCCTAAAATTTGGGGGTTCCGCCCGGTGTTAAAAAAATTGGGGTTTCCAAGTCGCGCCCCAGGACCCAAGCCTCGGGAAACTTGGGGTTTCCATGTCACGCCTAAAATTTGGGGCTTCCGCCCAGCACAAAACATTTTGGGGTTTCCAAGTCACGCCCTGGCATCCAAGCCTGGGGAAACTTGGGGTTTCCATGTCGCACCACAACTGAAACTGGCGGCGCTTAATTTTGGGGTTTCCAAGTTGCGCCTCAGTGCCCAAGCCTGGGGAAACTTGGGGTTTCCATGTCACACCTAAAATTTGGGGGTTCCGCCCGGCACAAAAAAAATTTGGGTTTCCATGTCGCACCTAAAATTTGGGGCTTCCGCCCGGCACAAAAAAAATTTGGGTTTCCAAGTCGCGGCCCGCCACTCAAGCCTGGGGAAACTTGGGGTTTACATGTCGCGCCGCGACCAAAACCGACGGTGCCCAAGCCTGCGGAAACTGGGGGTTTCTAGGTTGCGCCCCGGTGCCCAAGCCCAGGAAACTTGGGGTTTCCATGTCCCACCCTTGATGGAACCATGGGTTTCCGCATTTTACGGCACAATGGAAATGCGAGGTTTTCCACAATTCCCCAACGCGGGGAAGTCGGGGTTTCCATGATGATGCAAACTAGCTCGCAAGTCTCGGGAACTTGGGGTGTTTCGAAACCGCTGCCCAAGTCTCGGGAACTCGCGGTTTCCATGTCACGGCACACCCTGAATCACCCGAGAGTCTATGGAACTTCATATTTCCATGTCGTGGGGCCACAAAAGGCCGCCAAAGTTCGGGGAACTCAGGGTGTCCATTTTGCGGTGCGATGGAAACTGCTACCCAAGTTAGTGGAAACACACGGGGTTTCCATTTCGCGTCACAACAACAATTGCTACCCAAGTCTAGGAAACGCAGTGTAAGGACCTGTGGTTCAGTTTCTTCCCGTTGGTGCAAATTGCGAACTCTACGACTCAAATGTGCAAAGGGACATAAGTATAATGCACATTAGAGGTGGAGCGATGGTTGGTTTATAGCATGGAAACATTTGGCAAACCCACAGGCCGACTTACATGTTGGGGTGACTTGAACGAAGGATTGTTGGCCGACCAACAATCGGATGGCAAGTTTGCGATGTGTAAGGGTGTTTTGGCATGCAGCAGTCGAGTCGCCCTGGGCAGCAAATCGCCCAACTGGTTGTATAAATATGGCAAGGCATTGGAGCACTTGGCATTCATTCAAAGATGGACGTTCGAAAATGAGCATTGGGTGATCAAGAAAAAAGTGCGAAGTAGTGGAGCAGGTCGCAAAAGAGGCGCGGGCGTATATGCGCCCACTCTTGGGCAAGTAGACATGATACGCACAGTTTTCGGTTATCGGGTGAGGGCGCGGGTAAGGAAGGCGCCCGCCATTCGGTGTGAAACGGGTGACTCGGGTAGGTCGCCCGCCCGTCGTGGAAGAAGAAATGCGGAGGTGTCTCCGGTGACTCGGGTAGGTTGTCCACCCGTCGTGCAAAAGGAAATGCATGGTGACTCGGGTGAGGTCGCTCGCTCATCGTACAGCAGTAAACGAGGTTTGGTTGAGGAGTGCAGTTGGCAACTCGTGTGATGGCGCGCCCGCCCAGTTCGGGCAAGGAACTCGGTTGGCACACGGAGGTGTTGCCTATTTGTAAAATTGGCTAAGTATGAAACTTAGTGTTTCCCAAGTATACTGTGCAATTATGTACTTCATGTATAATTGCTGATGATAATGAATGTGTATGGGTGTTCATTGGTATAAAGGAAACATAATAATACTTGGTTGCGAAAAACAAACTAAGTAGACTAATGGTTAGGCGTAGT
>APFE031701885.1:95941-139748 GCA_000404065.3 Pinus taeda | reverse complement strand
AATAATAAAATGTATAAGTATGAAAACTAATCATTAATTGGCATACTTATACAGAAAATATAGGGTGAAAATCAGATATTTCTGACATCCAATATTTTCCATTTCCTTTCTGTAATAAGTAGTGACATAAAGCTACATTCATTTGCAGTTCATAATCTGCAAATTCATTTCATTTTACAGTCTCATTCCATCTCACCCCATTTTCATTTTATTTTATAGTTTCATTCCATCTCACTCCACTTTCATTCCATTTCACTATCATATTCCATTTCCATTTCATTTCACATTCATGTTCCATAGCCATACTTCATTTTTTATCATGTTCCATAGCTAATTCCATTCTACAACTAATTTGATTATGCAACCATATCTCATTCAGCAACTCTGGCATAATTATACAGCTTACAAACAAATGATGATTGCAGGAAATTGAAGAATCTTGTTTTGAAGACCAATATGCTAAAAGGGTACCTACGGATCAACACCAAAGAAAACAACAAATGAAAAGGTTTAGTTCTAAAAGGTAAAGTGCAAAAATTATTTTAAATAGCAAGGTTAAAACATAAAGCATATATAATATGGATATTCATATGTTTCCTTGACAAATCATCATTTGATTTCATTGCAATCTCCATCATACTACATATCTGCCACATCCTCCATATTTTGTCACAGAACGGTCCATAATTAACCCCCTCGTTGATTATTAACGGTCATGACTACGACATGACATACTTGTCTATGTTTCTCCAGAACCCCTACCATCTATTTATTTCATACAAATCCGCAATTCCTTTTACCATCTTTGCAGCCAATTCATTTCATAAAACCGGGAAGGGTAATTTTGAAGGTTGAGAACTCTACGTAGTAGAAGGCATGGGGCTAATTGTCAGATCATAACCAATAGGAGCAAAGCACATGGAAGGATACCCACAACTCAAAGAAATGTTGCAGAAAGCTGGATGGCTTAAATTCATCGAGAAATTTGATGGTTTTCATAAGGAGATTACAAAATCCTTTGCTCGATCTTTTGATGGCACAAAGGTAGAAATTGGAGATATCAAGTTTGTAGTAACTGAGTCATTCACGATCGAGGCTACAGAACTTCCAAGGCATGGTGAAAGATGGTTCAAGAACAAGGAGTTCCGCAATGAATCATGGAAAGTAATACTCAAAAACCCAGGTATGGATGTCTCTATTTTTAGAAAAGGTATTCCCATTTTAGCTCTTAAAAGTAAGTGGAGGAACATGCTCTTGGTTTTACAGAAATTTATCACTTGTGAGGGGAGGTTTGGTTGCATGTATGTCTACCATATACATTTACTCGTGAATTTCTTAGAAAATGGAGAAATTAATCTTCCTTTCTTCCTGCTAAATAGTTTAAGAAGGATGGTCTCAAATGTGCAAAAGAGAATATAGTTCATAGATACAACCATGTATCATCATGGGTTGATAAAGATATTGATTGAGTTTCATTTAAAGATATTGATTGAGTTGATAAAGAATTTCCTTATTAGAAACCATTTCCAAGAAGCACCAGAGTCACCTAAAGAATATAATGTCAGAAGAAGTAGAAGAAAGAAGACTGGTATAACTATTGAAAACAGACCTCAGTCTTCATTGCAAAAAGATGATGAAAAGTTAATCTTTGAAGAATTGATAGAAATTAGGAAGCAAATCAAGGGAAGAGGGAAGATAAGAAAGGAGAAAAAGGTCACCAATGAGGAGAATGTAAGTCCTCCACAACTTAGAAGGAGCTCTAAACTTCGAGGTTTGGTAAATAAAACAACATCAAAAGGGATAGAGTTTATAAATTTAGATGAGGAAACCATAGAACCATCTCCCGTTAACATCTCTTCTACACACAGTCCTCAAAATTCTCCTGTTCATCATTTTGAAGGTAGCCCAAACAGAAGATCTCCAGGCATAGTCTGAATGCAACAACAAATATATGACTATATAGAATCACTGAAGAAGATAAATACCTCAATGAACCCAGAACCTTCTGTCAATCCACAAGAACCTCTAATTGATGCTCTCAAACAAGAAATTTATGAATTAGAGACATTGAACAGACATATCAAACAAGAGAATGAGACCTCGAAGGAACAAGATAAATTGGACAAGGCAATTCACGATAATACCATTATGTATCTAGGACTGTGGTATAAGAAAAACAGGAAATTGAAAAGAAAGAATAAGATTTTGAACAGAGCAGTCATTAACCTTAAGTACAAGCTTCTTATGAGAAAACCTAGAATGACAGTCACTTCAAAGAAGAACAAAAGAAGGAAATTGGATGTACTAGCAAAGGTGCCTGAGCAAATGCAGTAGGGAGGAAGAACTCACATTTTTGGCAAATTTCATGAGGACATGCAATGATTTTTCAATGGGGGTATGTTGAACCTCGGAATTACCCTCCCCTTGACATTTTTTCTCACCTTTTTCCCTCACTTTCTCATAGGATTAGAGACCTAATCAATGATAAATGCTAGGTTTTGTCTTAAGGAAAGTATTAAAATGATTGCCATATTATATTTTCATGTTCTTGCTATTTGAATAGATTTTTGCAAATTAGCTACAAAACACAGCCTATTCTGTAGCTAATTGTGGATTCCGTAGCTACTCTCATGGTTTGGTAGGTTCCAGGTGTCAAATGAAGAATTCGGCCACATGGGCATTTCTAGAATCACCTCTAGATGGATTCTATCCTATTCACTCAGTCCAGATTGACAAAAAAGCAAGCCTAAGGTCATGGTCAAAGATGGTGTCAAAGTACATTACTCGAAAGCAGTAGGACTCTTGATTTGCTCTTTCGTAGCTAATCAAGAGTCTAACAGTTCTGTTACAAATCTAATTCTAATTAGCCACCTGTAGCTAATCAAAAGTTTAAACAGTCCTATTGTAATTCGAATTAGCCACATGTAGCAAGTTTATCTCATAAACAATTATGTTGTTTTCCTTTAAATATTGATTTCACGGAACCGAGAGGAAGCTAGAAGGTAGAAGGAATTATGTGTTAAGTTCAAGCTTTTTGTTGATAATCTGTATTCAGACTTCGTTTTTTTCATAATACAAATTTCGTGTTTCCAATGATCATTTAAGGTGCATCCTTAACTAGCTAGCATTCCAGCCATGTCAGTTGCAGAGGGCCCCTGCACTAAAGGAGGTTTTTCATTTGTTGTTTTTAGTTCAATTTCCATTACTCTGTTTTCAGCAAATCTGTTTTCTAAATTAGGATGACATTTCATTTGAGTTTTTAATCAATAGCATAATGATAGATCACAATTGTGCAACCTTGTTCTTCTAAGATATTTCGTGGAGAAAAACGAGTTTGTTTCCAAACTAAATTAAGATTGAAGTAATAAGAATACACAATTGCTTAGTTTTCTTACTGTTTTGTCATTCATTTTCTTAGAACAAAATTGTCAATTAACTGCGTTAATGGATGTTTTCAAAAGCCATTTCAAGATGATGATGATCCTAAACTAAATGGTTAAATGTCTAATTGATACAGTGATTGAATTTACTTAGTACATTGTTATTTTCCTATGAACTTAGGAACTAAGGTATAATTTATTTCTTGCACAACGCTTCAAGAGGGTAATGCTTCACATTTGAATGTTGGAGAAAGTCAAAAATACATTATTTGTTTACAATTAGTTTTACATGCTTTTACCTTTTTGCTTTCAGATCCTCACTTAGTTGCATCACTGATATTCCCAATAATCATTTCAAGGAGATTGATTTAATCATATTCCAAAATTGAATGGTTGAATGTTTAATGAATGCAATTACTAAGTTACCTTTTGCATCAATTTCATTCTTGGTTTTAATAATTAGATCCATGGATTAGGACTAATGATAAGATAAGATAGATGATTTGTTTTTTTTATTAGGTTCTAACTAGCCAGCAGTTCTTGGTCCATTTTTAGAAAATTAGATTATCTTAGGAACATTTCCTTTCCTTTAAAATTCATTAGATTCACTTAAATTTTCTCATAGTTTCAGTTTGTACATTCTTAGACATCAAAGAACATAAACCCCCCAAAAACAACTTAAAATACAAAACAACGAAGTAAGAAAAAGGTTAACTAAGCACATATAGTGCACGACACTTCATCAGCTTACAAACCTCGGTTGATAATTTATGCAAGCAATTTAGGACACTAAATTGACTAAACATGGAACGAGTTTATGATATTTAGAGTATGAGTTTTCATCTCAGGTGTAGCTTCGCTGCCAGCAGGCCTAGATAGTACCTTGACGGAGTCACTTCAGGAGCACAAATGTTGCTTCACTGCCAGTAGGCCTGGACAGTACCCTGACAAGGTCACTTGCTTCACCTGCATGTGCATTAAGTGTTTATCATATTTCACCCTTTATTTATTTATTTAATAGTACTGTGCTTCGACACTTATTATTTTCAACGGGCAGAAGAGGAATCCCAAATTATTGAGAGCAGAGGAGGTTTCCCCTTCAGAGGAGTATTTTAGAACCTCTAGTATTGGTTTGCTCACTTTAGATTCCCCCCTCACCCCTTTCTTTATTAGATTGGACAAGCGTTAATACATAAGTAGATTTACACCAAGTTGATTAGTTTGGATACTAGCATAAGTATAGGTCTAATAGTTTCCCCTAAGGTTTTCCTTTTGGATAATCATATTTTCCATGTTGACTTAACTCAACCTATGACATATTCCCAAACAAAGAAGGAGAATAAACATATAGCCAAGCGTTTTGGTTGTCACATTCTCTCTTTATTCCACCACAAATTCCTTTAGAGCCATGCACTTTTCACAAGGTCTTATTTATGCACAATGACCAAGAAACAAACAAGACATGACTTGACTAACATGACACACATATGGCTGACACTGGTGAAAAAGAAAAGAAAAAGACAAACTATACAAGAAGTGCAACTTGCAGCTAGTATTGAAAATAATGTTTCAAATCTCAACCATTTAAGGGGAGGGGGTCAATCCTCCCATCTAAGGATTTCAGCTTGAAGGTATTATGACCAAGCTCCTCTTTGATGGTAAATGGGCCAATCCACGAAGGTTTGAATTTTGTGTATTTTCCTTTCTCTTCGTGGGCTTTATCCCACTTCAGTACTGGGACATCAACATCAAAATTCTTAGCCCCTATAGACTTCTTATCAAACCAATACTTAACATGATTTTGATGAATGACAAATATATCTTTGGCTTTGAGTCTTTCTTCCTCAAGTTCAAGTAAAATATATATCCTGCTATGATGTAACACCCTACTCCCAAATCTACCTAAGTAACTGGCCAACCGGGGTAAACATGCAACGAGAGACTACTATGGTTGGATTCAACCTCTTATGAGACCTTAAGGAAATGGAAAAAATGGAAACACAACAAACAGATCTTCAACATCAGCTACAGGACCCCTGAGAACCATGCCAAATCTTGAGGTAGCTTGCCCCTGGGTCCCACTTAAAACTTCTTATTGCTTTCCCTCTAGACGCTCTCGTGCTATGGACATGCCAGTGTTTAGAGACCTCTAGACGCTCTCACAGGCCTGCCTGTCAGCATCCAGAGACTCTTTTTTTCAGTTATGTGCCAGTGTCCCTTGGAATTAAGTAACTTTTTCAAGCCCAGAGCTGAGGTCACTGCCCATAATTGCATGACATCTTCAGAACCATAAAATAAAAGGGAAACAATGGTGCTAGAGAAAATACTTAAACAAGTCCTCAACCAGACCCCTACTTGCCATGACAAGCATGTCGTCAAACACATCACAAACATGTAATCAACATAATTAAGAATATAGATCTCACACTTATCTAAGAATCACTAAGGACCATTGTTCCGTCATGTCATTTGCTCCATTATCATCTATTAGGTCATAGATACATTGTCCATTCATTTACAAGTAAAAACATGCTGAGAGCCATACATAGTTGTTATCATAAAACATACATATAACCAACATACTAATAACATAAATACCATAAATATTTCAATCATAAGATCCACATATAAACCAATACATTTACACATGAAAACCAAGGGAATAAATTTCTCATTAATGAATGCAAAAACCAACCAGAGATGGGACTACCATGTTCCACCCGACCATAGAATGGCTGAGCCAAATCTCTCTTCAGCCATTCATTCTCGTGCCATATTCCAAGCATGAATGTGGGACTGAAACCAACAAAACCAACCAGGGCATACCAAGGCTAAACCACCTCACCCTCATCATTAGAAACTAGGATTTACCGTAACCATCCTGGATCACTAGGCCAACATAATGAACTCAACATAACAGGCTTTACCTTGATCTCCACCTGATCACTAGTCCGAACAAGCATGGATGCCACCAGATTTCTCCACCTACACCATAAGGAATTTTCATGTCTCCTAGTGTCTAAAGATTTACTGCAATCTAAACCTAGATCACTAGACCCTAAACTGAGACCCACTCTCCAAGCTTTACTACATATCCCAAACCCGAGATTATTAGGCCCAACGGAGAGAAAACCACCTCTTGGCTATATCGTATATCTGTCATTCACCAGCAAGGATTCCTAGGCCCACCGAGGAAACACAATCTTGGCTTTAACACAACCCACAGTCTGGCTCAAGGGTCACTAGGTCAGTGGCTTTACCGTGATCCATAGTTTGGTTCAGGGACCACTAGGCCATGTGCTATATCATTCGGTGATCCACCTCACTCAACTTCGAATCCATTCGGAAATCCATCTCAATCAAAACAAGAGAACCCCATCACACCATGGCTATCCCGAAATGGAAAGGCTAGGCTGAAAACATTGTTACACCTAGAAAAACCCATGTAATAATAGCAAAAGAACCGCATGGAATACTATTCATGCTAAATCTAGCAATGAAAATACACATGCAAATCGATACCTGCAAAGAATCTTGCTATAGTTGCTTTATCCTGCCTTTCCCTACTTGATCTTTACTTCATGTTGCCTTCTTTGCCTTTCTTGCTCTAATGCCAAAGAGCCCAAAGAAAACTCTAAGTGTCTAAGAGCGTGTGAGAGAGAGAATATTGAGACATCTCCAAAACTAAACTGATAAAAAGTTACCAAATGATCCTCATAAGCCTTTTTATGAATGAGGTCTCTATTTTCTTCATTTTCCATTATTTTCCTCCTCACATGCAACCTGTGAGCTTTTACCTCCCTTTTCTCCTAATTTCCATTATTTTCATAAATGAATGTGCCAAAAATGCTATTTTTCCTTTCCAAAGCCTTAGCCATTGCCTTTTCTAATTTCCTTAGCCATAAATAACCAAATAAACACCCCTTACAATGTATTGCCCAACATTTAGCTTGGAATAAGTGTCCCATCAACAATGGTTATTATTTTTAACTTTTATTACATGGAATTTTCACCAGGGTTGTTACAAAACCCTCCCCCTTGGGGGACACCATCCTCAGTGTTCAACCACACCTATACCTCAACAAAATTGTTTAAACACAAACATAATGCCAATGGAGCTTTATAACATAGCTCAATGTGGTATTTACAATGATCACCCTGCTGAAAACAAACCAACATAACAACATACTGACATGACACCCATACCGCTTATTGGGGCTTTATAACTTAGCTCGTGGCAGTATTTACATCCATATACATATATATACATATACCAAAACATCAACAAAACATACGCTAGACATATACCAAACATCAACCAAAATTGCTTTGCCTCAACTGGAAAACAATGAATGATATAAGGCCCACATCTGATCTGCCATCTCCCATGTAGCTTCTTTAGGCTAAAAGTGCTTCCACTGCACTTTAACTTGCTTTATGGCTCTATTCTTGAGCATGAGATGCTTCAGCTACAATATACATTGAGGCTCCAGGTGGAACTCTCCTTCTTGCTCCACCTGTAATACAGACCAATCAACAACATTATCAACATCCATTATATACTTCTTAAGCAATGAAATATGGAAAAAATCATGGACTTTCACTGTTGGAAGTAGTGCAAGTCGATATGCCATTGTTCCAATCCTCTCAAGGATCTCAAAAGGCCTGCAATACCATGGTGCCAACTTGGCACATGAACTAACCCTCAAAAAACTTTTCTTGGGTTTGATGTGCAAATACACATGCTCCCCAACCTGAAACTCCTTGAACAACCTATGATGATTCGCATAACTCTTATGTATATCATGTGTTGCATTTAGATTCTTCTTTATAATCTGCATTTCCTACTCCATGTTCGCTAACATATTTGGCCCAATAAGTACCCTGTTCACTAGATCACCTGAGATGATGGGAGTATTACAACTCTGTCCATACAATGCCTCGAAAGGACTCATCCTTAATGACTCTTGATAACCATTGTCGTATGTGAACTCAACCAATGAAAGATACTCCTCCCATTTCCTCCTCAACATGTCCTTTAATATCCTGTTGACCCTCTTTGTCTATCCATCTATTTGTGGATGACAAGTTGTGCTGAAGGCCAAATCTGTGCCCAAACCTGCAAACAACTCCTTCCAAAACTTGGAAGTGAACTTTGCATCCTTGACTGACACAATATTCTTTGGAACACCATGCAATCTAACCACATCTCTGCTGAATACTTGTGCTGCATCGCTAGCTGAGAATGTAGATTTCACTGGAATGAAGTGTGCAACCTTGGTTAACCTGTCCACAACAACCATGATGGAATAATGCTATCTCACTGTCTTTGGAAAACCTATGATGAAGTCCACGTAAATTACCTCCCATTTCCACTCTTGAATTGCAATCGATTGTGGCAGCCCACCTGGATGTTTACACTCTACCTTTACTCGATGACAATCAAAGCACGTAGCCACAAACTCTAATACATCCCTCTTTAGATTTAGCCAATAATAAAATTTCTTCAATGCTGTCAATGTCTTTTAATAACCTGGGCGACCTAAATATGGTTTCACATGAAACTCTCTCAAGATCACCTTCTTGAGTTCGTTGTTATCTGACACATATATCCTGTCTTGGAACCTGACAAATCCATCTGCTGTAAATAAATAGTCCACATCTTGTGTTCCTGCACCAATACCGGTACATGTACCTATACTTCCACCTATACCAGTATATCACCTATACCTGTACCACCACATGTACTTGTACATGTACTCTGCTGCAACCTGTGCACAATCTCCATATACCTAACATCTTGTTGACTTGCCTACAAGATCCTATCATGTAAGTCTGTCCCATAGGAGCTCATAGCTGCTAAGTGATTTACCTATACACACCTGCTGAGAGAATCTGCAGCCCTGTTCTCTTTACCTTTGATGTACATGATATCAAAATCAAACTCATTGATCGTGGCCAACCATCTAGCCTACCTGGTATTCAGATTTGGTTGGTCAAACAAATATCGCAACACAATATGATCACTCATCAGTACAAACCTCCTACCAAGAAGATAGTGCATCCACATCTTCAATGCATGTATGATCGCTGCTAACTCCAAATCATGAGTCGGGTAGTTCTGCTCATTCTTGTTTAGTTTCTGCGACTCATTGCATACTACCTGTCCATCCTGCATAAGGACTCCACCAAGTCCTCTCTTGCAAGCATCTGTGCACACTATAATCTCTTTCCCTGGATTTGCAATTTGTAGCACTAGTGCATGTGTCAACAACTGCTTAAGCTGCTCAAAACTAACCTCACACTCCTCTTTCCATTCAAACTTCTTACCTTTCCTCTGCAATGATGTAATAGGATAAGCGATCTGCGAGAATTTCTTGATGAACCTCCTATAATAGCCTGCCAACCCCATGAAAGATCTCACCTCATCTACATTCTTAGGAGCTACCCATTCCATGATGGCCATTATCTTCTCTAATTCTAATGCAATTCCCTCCTTGGAGACAACATGCCCCAAGTAATGTACCTCAGTCTGAAAGAAACTACACTTGTTGAGCTTAGCATACAACTGATGCTCCCTCAACAACCTCAACATTGCTGTTAAATGCTCAACACGCACTTCCTCATTTTTAGAATATACCAATATATCATCAATGAACACAAAAACAAACTTATCCAAATATGGACACAACACATTATTCATCAAGCACATAAATTTAGCTGGAGTATTAGTCAAACTGAATGGAACCACATCAAACTCATAATACCCATACCTGGTCTAGAAAGTTGTCTTGTAAATGTCCTCCTCTTTGATGCATACCTGATGATATCTGGATCTCTATTCAATCTTCAAGAACATTGTTTCTCCCTTTAGCTAATCGAACAAATCATCAATCCTCGGTAAAGGGTATCTGTTCTTGATGGTCACTTTGTTCAACTACCTGTAATGAATGCACAATATGAGAGTACCATCTTTCTTCTTTACAAACAATATCGGTGTGCCCCTTGGAGATACACTTCACTTAACGTATTCCTTGTCAAACATTTCCTTCAACTGCAACTTTATCTCAACCAACTCAGGTGTGCTCATCCTGTAAGGTGCTTTTGATGCTGGAGCTTCCCATGACACTAACTCAATAGAAAATAAGACCTCCCTGTGAGGTGGCAATTTTGAAATATCCTCAAGAAATACATCCTGAAACTGCTGCAAAACTAGATACATGCTCAACACATCGGCATCCTCAACCTCCTTACCCTTACCACTAGAAATGTGCACTGCAAATAGCTTGCACCATTTCCTCCAACTACGCTTTGCTTGCATAGTTTTCACCATCCTAACTGATGCAGCTTTATTCTTACCTTGCAAGACTCTTGGTTCTCCATTATCATCAACACACCCAATGGCTTTGTCATAACAATCTACCTTGGTTCTATGAAGATACAACCAATCCATGCCCAACCACATATTGTATGATCCCAACGACAATACATTTGATGTGTTGCGGTAGGCATACCATTCAAATCAAATGCACAAGCTCTTACCTAGTGATGAACTCGCTTCTTTATGCCTATAGCCAACAACACTAACCAAGACCTTGCATGCAATTCCTTACTCAAACCACACTTATCCACCAAGTCAGGACTAGCATAGCTAGAACTAGATCCAAGGTCAATCAAAATAGAAATAACTTGATCACAAATCTTACCGTCCATGTCAATGATAAATCTTGATGGTGTTCCTGTTTGTTTTCTAATGCTACATAGATATGAGGAATGCTCTAACCAACATCCCTAGCAGTCTGTGCCTCTTGCGCACTATATGTATGAGGCCTAACACTTTGATTCAGTGGAAAATCTCTCTTAAGTTGCTCCTTGTCGCATGTCCAACACTCCAACCGACCAGTACCATTACCTCTATGCTGCTATTGTGACCCATGACCCTGTCTAACTGCATTAAACCTCTAATGTGGTGCCACATTTTCTTTCTCATCTACATGGTGAGGCCTTGCTCCCTTACGCTGCCATTTACCTTTATCTTTGTCTTTCCCTTTCTATCATTGCTAAGATTCATTCTTACACTTTGACTGTTTATAGCAATGCTTCAATTTCCTAATGACTTCTTCAAGTGACTGAGGCTTATCATACTTAATCCAATCTCTAAATGCTAATGAAAAACCACTGACAAATCGTTGAATTTTAACCTTCTCATATGTAAGATACGGTACATACCTTAATAGCTCCATAAGCTTGGTCGTATACTCTTCATTTGTCATTAATCCCATCTTTAGCTCATAGAACTCTTTCGCCTTACCGTTGTCTCACCTTTCTGACAAGTACTTCTTCCTAGAAAGCCTCTTGAACTCCCGCCAACTTAAGTCATCCATCTTGATGTCTCTAAACTGTTTAACATCTTCCCACCAAATGTTTTCTTACCTTTCAAGTTAAAGATAACGATTATGGCCTTCATGTTATCTGTGTACTCATACAACTCAAAAAAAGGTATTCATCCCAAGTATCCAAGCCTCTACATCTTCGGCTTCTTCACATCTCCATCAAAATTTGGCAGCTTTGCTTTCTTAAATTCATCTGGCAAGGATCCCCTATCACTCCTCCTGTAAGGATGATAACGATGATCATCATCATGTCCGTCAGAACCAAAACTAGAATAGTACCTGTACTCATCACCCCTCCTATGTGAAGTGTCCAACAACCTGCCATCTCTCACCGTGTCATATCTATCTGACTTGTGTCTACGAGGAGACCTACTACCATATGCTCCATTAGTCTTGTCCTCCTATCCATGGCTGATCCAAAGTGGCCCTTTGTCGCCTCAATTTTGATAAACTCTGAAGAAGTATAACCTTAACCTCTACTTGTTTCTCTTATGCCTTTATGATCATGTCAATATCTACCTTACAACTCCTTATTTCTTCCTTCAAGCTTCTCAACATATATGCCGAATCAGAAGAGTGCCCACCACCATATTGCTCTTTGGATTCATAGGGAGAGTCTTCATATTCAACCATCTTGCTAGCCATTTGATATTTCTTCCTGCAAGGTATATCATGTTAGCTAAACAAAATAACCATAAACCAACGTACCTTAGTATAGCTCGGGGAGGATACCTTATCTACAAGATCATCCAAATCAACGTGATACATGTATAACATAATCATAACAACATATAGACATACAAATAACTACATCAACACATAAACATCATTCTAGTCAGAGTCTAGTCATCAATGCAAGACCATATAAACAGTGCATGCGATGACCTCATGCATGATAACAACCATTACTCCATTGTACACATTGCAATCATCAACATGCATAAGAAATGCATAATCAACCACACATACACATGAACACATGTAATCAAGCATAAGCGAATAATACTTGTAACTAAACCTACAAGATTTATACACATAACCAAACATACAAGGATGTAACCAAGTGACATATAACAACATGTAAGAAACATCTAACAACATGACATCTAACAACATGTAACCAGTCATATACTCATAATGATGCACTCCACAACATCAAGTTCCTCATGACAACATTAATACAACCATGATCAACATTATGCAATGAAGCAAGCAAATGTAATACAAGTGTAAGAGGCACACGCAACTGACATGCATGCATGACCAACACACAACCCATCTAGTTCGAGGGGTGAACCATGTTTTGATACCACTCTATAACGCCCTCCTCCCATATCTACCAAAGTAACCAACCAACTGGGGTAAACATGCAATGGGAGGCTACTATGGTGGGATTCAACCTCCTATGTGACCTTAAGTAAATGGAATTTATGGAAACACAACAAACATACCTTCCACATCAACTACAGGACCCTTGAAAACCATGCCTCTGGGTCCCACTGAAACTTTTGATCACTTACCCTCTCGATGCTCTCATGTTACGAGCATGCCAACATCCAAGGAACTCTAAATGCTCTCACAAGCCTGCCTGCTGGTGTCCAGGGACTCTTTTTCTCAGTTTTGTGCCAACATCCCCAGGAATTAAGCCACTTTTTTAGGCCCAGAGCCCAGGTCGCTGCCCAAAATTGAATGACATATTCAAAACCATAAAATAACTGAGAAACAATGATGCTAGATAAAATACTTAAAGAAGTCCTCAACCAGACCCCTACTAGCCATGACATGAATTTCATCAAACATATCACAAACATGTAATCTACAGGTGTAATAAAAAAAATTAAGCATAGGGATCTCATACTTATTAGAGAATAATTAAGGACCATTGTTCTCTCGTTTCATTTGCTGCATTAACATCTATTAGGTCATAGATACATTGTGCATTCATTTATAAGTAAAAACATGTTGAGAGCCATACATAGTTGTTGTCATAAAACATACATATAACATAGTAACAACAGAAATACCATAAATATATCAACCATAAGATCCACATATAAACCAATACATTTACACATGAAAACCAAGGGAATGAATTTCTCATTAATGAATGCAAAAACCAACCGATATGGGACTACCACGTTCCACCTGACCATAGAATGGTTGAGCCAAATCTGTCTTCATCCATTCACCCCCATGCCATATTTCAAGCATAAATGTGGGGGGACTCAAACCAACAGAGTCAACCAAGGCATACCGAGGCTAAACCACCTCACCCTCATCAATAGAAACTAGGCTTTACCGCAATCCATCCCGGATCACTAGGCCAACATAATGAAATCATCATAACATGATTTACCGTGATCTCCACCTGATCAATAGGCCAAACAAGCATGGATGCCACTAGATTTCTCCACCTACACCGTGAGGAATCTTCTTGTCTCATAGTCTCTCAGGCTTTACCACAATCCAAACCTGGATCACTAGGCCCTAAACCAAGACCCACTCTCCAGGCTTTACCGCATATCCCAAGCCTGGGATTACAAGGCCCAATGGAGAGAAAACCACCTCTTGGATTTACCGTATATCCTGCCATTCACCTGCAAGGATTCCTAGACCCATCAAGGCAACACAATCTTGGCTTTACTGCATCCCATTGGGTCACTAGGCTAGTGGATTTACCATGATCCACAGTCTGGTTCAAGGACCACTAGGCCATGTGCTCTATCATTTGGAGATCCACCTCACTCAGCTTCGAGTCCATCTGGCAATCTAGCTCAACCAAAACATGAGAACCGCATCACACATGGCTATCCGGAAATGGAAAGGCTAGGTTGAAAACATTGTTACACCTGGAAAGACCCATGCCATAACAACAAAAGAACCACATTCAATACCATGCATGCCAAATCTAGCAAGGAAAATACATATGCAAATTGATCCCCGTAAAGAATCTTGTTGTAGCTGCTTTATCTTGCATTTCCCTTCTTGATATTTGCTTCCTCTTGCCTTCTTTTCCTTTCTTGCTCCAATGCCAAAGTGCTCTAATAAAACTCTAAGTGTCTAAGAGTGAGAGAGAGAAAGAATAATGAGAGAGCTCCAAAACTAAACTGACAAAAGGTTACCAACTGATCCTCATAAGCCTTTTTATGAATGAGGCTTCTATTTTATTAATTTTCCTTCATTTTCCTCCTCACATGTAACCTGTGACCTTACACCTCCCTTTTCTCCTAATTTCCATTATTTTCATAAATAAATATGCCGAAAAAGCCATTTTTCTTTTCCAAAGCCTTAACCATTGCCTTTGCCAATTTCCTTAGCCATAAACACCCCCTAAGATGTCTTACACCACATTCAGCTTGGAATAAGTGTCCCATCAACCGTGGTTATTATTTTTAACATTTATTACATGGAATTTTCACGAGGACTATTACATCTAAACTAGAAGACAAGGTCTACCTTAGGACTCTTGGGAGAGTTGCAAGGTTGAGAGATACATGTTCAGGGGCAAGATAACTTCTTTGCCATAAACTATAAAGTATGGTGAGGTCTTAAGGGAAGGCTTAGGGGTTACATGATCAACCCATAATGAATTGGTCAAAGAGTTGTGCCAGTTCCTTTTCTCAGATAAAATCATTTTCTTGATAATACGGATAGGATTTCTATTTCTCGATTCAACCAAAACATTTCCCTGTGGATAATAATTATATGCATGCTTTAATACAATCCCATTTTATAATGCGAATTCATAAAGTTTTAATGACAAAAGATAAGTCACATTATCATAGACAAGTGATGTTGGAATGCCAAACCTGGTTATAATATTTTGTTTCAATAAGTGGATAAATTCTTAGTCGTTTACTTGTCTTAAGGGAACTGCATCTATCCACCGAGTAAAATAATCTATCATTGTTACAATATATCGGTGTTGATTTGACAAACATGGAAATATTTCTCCAATAACATCTAGTCCCCACTGTTGGAATGGTTCCTCGACTGCTATTGGTAGCAGTGGAGCGGCTAACCCTTGATCCCAATCGACACATCTCTGACAAGTTGGGCACTTGCGAACATAAGCATGAGCATCTTTGAATAGAGTGGACCAATAATGACCAACCCTCATAACCTTATGCACAGTTGTGTCACCAGCATAGTGTCCACTTGTCGGTCCATTGTGCAATTCTCTAAGTGGCTTCTCCATGTCATGTGGCTCAAGGCATATCAACAAGACACAGTTGTGGTGCTTTCT
Source organism: Pinus taeda (assembly GCA_000404065.3). Classification (NCBI taxonomy): domain Eukaryota; kingdom Viridiplantae; phylum Streptophyta; class Pinopsida; order Pinales; family Pinaceae; genus Pinus; species Pinus taeda. The sequence continues at coordinate 123,729 of APFE031701885.1, read as the reverse complement.
AAAAAGCACTCCATGAACCAACACGTAAGATAGAGATTTTAAGCAAATTTCCCTGTTTTGTTTGTTTAAAAGACGTGTGGGCAAGGTGCCATGCTCTAGAAATCGTCAAATATCATAATACCATGGCTATAGATGTGGTATGGGGAACATGTTCTACATTTTACATCTTTATTTCTTGTTCCCAACTTGGAAAATATTGCTTGAGAGCATCTCTCAATTTGGCTGCAAGTTGGCAGAGGCCATGAGTCTTGATGGTATGACTTGTTTTAAACTCTAGATCATATTCTTGTAAGTGGGTCAGCAAATTTTTCCTATTCTCACCCAAGTCTTGGTGCACAAATAATTTTTTAACTATTGGGTAAGGCACAAATATGATCGTGTGAGCTTTCAGAAGGTAGGTCTTAAAGTATTTAACTGCCTTATACGCAACATATGCTTGTTTGTTGATGGCAGGATAATTTAGGCTTGACCCCTGTAAGCCAACATCCATGAAAGAGATAGGTAGTTTGTTTCATTCAACATCCTTTTGATTTAGTACAACCACAATAGACGAATTTGAAGAAAAGCTATAAAGCAAGAAATATTTGCCATAATCAAGACTGAATAAGGTAGGTGCATCAACTATATCTTGTTTAATGTGAGTGAAAGAATCCTTTTCCCTTTTTTCCCATTTATGAGTCGCCTCTTTCTCCTCTTTGAGCATAGTAAGAGGTGAATTTTCACATGAAATTAATCTTCCCTAAGAAATATTGTATAACCTTCTTATTCACTAGGAACATGATCTGAGTAATATCTTTGACCCTTTCAGAATCAACTTTAATTCCACTCTTTGCAATGATGTGACCTAAGAGAGTCTCTTCTAACACACCAAAGATGCTTTTCTTGGGATTGAGAGAAATCCCATATTTACGACATCGCTTAAATATTTGTTTCAGATGACATACATGATATGATTTTCTTTTGGAAAACATAGTAACATCATCCAAATAAACAGCTACACTTTGACCAATCAGGCCACGGAAATCGATTTCGATTTCCATCACTCTTTGAAATGTAGCATGGGCATTGATAAGCTCAAATGACACTCAAAATAAATGTTCCCCAATTGGTCCTAAAGGTGGTTTTCAAACGACCTGTTTCTGCCACTAGCACTTGATTGTAACCAGAAAAAACATCTAGTAGCAAGAACATATTAGACCCAGATACTATTTGGAGGATTTGTTCCATGGATGGCACTGCATAATCATCTTTATTAGATGCTCGCTTGAGATTGCAGAAGTCTACACATAACCTTATATCACCGGACTTATTTCTGACTAGGACAGAATTTGAATCCCATGTGGAATGTTTGACTTTGACAATGATCCGAGCAACCAACTTTCTCAATTCCTTTTGGATGATGGGTTTTAGCATTGGATGAAATTTCCGTAGTTTATGCTGGAAAGGTTTTACCCCTTCTTTGATTGGAATGGCATGTTGGATAATACAAGTATCATATATCTTTAATTCGTCATACGTCCATGAAAACACATCACAGTACTGTTTGAATAAGCAGATGAATGATTTTTGTTCTTGTGGAGAACAACATGTACTAAGGTTTACATAATTCAGATCTTCTCGAGTTCCTAGATTGACTTGTTCAGATGTAATATTCGAGCTCTGGATCTTGGTATTGGTTGGTCCTCCGAACTGGTTTTGCAGGTCATATATTTTTTCAAGGGACACCACACCTTTAGGCATGGTGTTGCCTTTCATTGCATTAGATGAACCTTACAAAGCCTTGTCGTGTTGATCCTCTTCTATGGCAAAATCTTTGAACACGTCCGCACTAGCCATGAAATGTAGTATTTGTTGCTCATCATTGAAAACACAAAAATCAATGGCGCTATCGAGCACAGATGGTTTATATATAATCTCAATAGAAAAAGCATTTCTCAATGGCGACATTCTAACGACTGCATTAGCTAATGCATCTGTTGCAATGTTTCTAATCCTAACAACAAAAAATGATATTAAAAACTTTAAAATAATTAATTAATTGCCATACCTCTTGTTGGTACTTTTTAAGATTTTGTGAGACATAGTGGATAGTATCCCATACCTAATGAGGGACCACCTCTGAGTCACCATTTACCTTGAGAAACTCTACCTTTGGATCGATGGATTTGTTTAGTCCAAGTACGAGTGCTTCATATTAAATAGTATTATTTGTACACTCGAACTCCAAATGACATCATAGGATATGCTTCTTATTTCATGGGTTTATAAGTATGAAACCAACTCCAAAGCCATCCTGCATCTTTGAACCATCAAAGTATAGAGTCCAAATATTATTAGCTACTAAATTGCTTCCTATACTATCATTATTATTACTATGTACATCTATATTATAAGATTCATTTGCACTAGTTGGATAAAAAGGAACGAGCTCCAACTATATATCTGGAGGGACAAGCGATGGTTGTGCTTGATAACACCTGTGATCGGTTTCCAAGAAACAATTTCCAAATATTAAATCAGTAAAGGAAACATGCTTATATGGCCTTCAAGTAGTGTCGTAGTGTATTTCATGTATGATTCACTTCCACTTGAATCTGGTTGTTTCTTCCCTTATATTGAAGCCACAAATGTGACCAATCTGTAGCAAAATACCCTTGTAATTTAATAGACCAGTCTCTACTCAGGAGTACACCATAGGCTTCAGGGATGTCTATAATTACAATGTTTATACATTGGTGTACTCAATGATCATATATTAATTGAATAAGAACATTCTTAAATTCACCAATAGCTTGGATAAGGGATCTGTCCAACTAAATAATTTGTGCATCAGTTTTATCCCATTTAGCATTAATCTTCTTGGCAACATATAATGGCATTATATTCACAGATGCACCAGAATCAACTAAACAATTATGGACATTGGAATTGAAAATTTCAAAAGTTAACAAAAATGGAGGGTAGAGAGTGTTAGAATCTAATGTTACAACATTAACCACAGATTCAAGGGAGCCAAAAGACTTATCGGACACCTTCTAGGAGGTAGAATCTTTGTCACCTAGCGAAGGTTGTGAAAAGGTTTGGACGAGCAATTCACACCGACCTTTGATCTTCTCGAGCTCAAAGATGGAAATATCGGCACGAGGTCTCTTCAAATCTTCAACTATGTTATAATCAATCGTTTCACCTTTAGTAGGCAATGCTGAAGTGTCTGGAGGAGTGGCTCTGTTTGACACTTCCATAGTGATGGACTTACTTTTGTTGTTGGATGAAGTGTTTTTAAAAGCAATTTCATTTCCAGACTTACTTTGTGTATTCTTAGCTAGATTAACTGGTGGTGAGATCTTTCTTAACAATTTCCTCTTCAATTTATGTCTCATCACCTCCTATTCTGAAATGGGCCCTTGGCTCCTCAAGTTATACCAAACATTTGCTTTCTGGGGGGGGGGGGGCGGGGGGGGCGGGGGGGCTCGCTTTTGAGGTGGTACTTCAACACTTTTATTTTCAGCAATGAGAATACAATCAAAGGCATTCATTGCACGTCTACTACCTGTACTTTCTCGAGTCGCAACAGGTTCTTCTGTTTCTTTTGTTTGTTCTGATTATTCATATGCTAGTAAGGAATCCACAATGTCTGTGGCCAAAGCATTCATGTTGTGGTTCCACTACGGGAATGTCTTCTCTCAATGATATTCTTGGTGGAAAGAGCAATAGTTATCCATGCCCATACTTTCAATATTCAACATAACATTCAAACTTTGGGCATATTTAGTCAGTTGATTGTTGTTGTTGTTATTATTCCTTCGAAATGGAAAGGAGTTTGGGGGCTTGATACTAGTACAAGTCTCACTTGACCTTCTCTTTAATTCTAAAACTTCATTGGTAAGTGATTTTAATGTCTTGGTCAAGATTTCAATATCCGACGAATCATTTTCCTTTTCCTTACTTGAAGAAGGCTGATACTTCCTGTAACTCTCCTTGGAGTCTTTAGATTCATCATCGTCAATAATAACTCCAATAGCACGCAATTCCTTCTCCATGGCGATTGCTTCTACAAAGTTTAGTGCCAATGTTTCCTTTGCAGCTTGTTTAACAAAAAAAGGAAATGTTACTGGGCAAGGCAATTGCATAATAGTTGATAGTGATTGAATCATGAGGTTTCATGCCCGGGGAAACTTGTTCAATATGCAGTTGAACTTTTGATTGAAGTCTTTTACTTTCTCCTTTTCCCTCTTCTTACTATTTACAGTCTCTTTTAATAACATGGGGGGAGTCTCGTCATCAACGAATTTCTCCAAAAATAACTTCTTAAACTCTTTCCAACTGTTGATTGAATTGACATGCAGACTATGGTACCATGTTGTTTCTCTACCTTCTAATGTAAAAGTAAAAAACCTGAAAGCAACATCATCACACCATACCTCTGACATCTGTAAATGCATGTAGAAATCGTCAATATGATATTTTGCCTTAGTCTTGTAATTTGGATCAAACTTTGATAACAACTTTTTCGGATGTCTAGGAATTTTATGAAGGTTATTCGGAAAAGCAAGAGACCCTTAGGCCATCCAATCCAAGTCCTGGTTGGCCATGTCTTCGTCTCTTGGTTCCTCAACCTTTTAAGAATTTGACGAGCCTTCTACTTCATCGTCTAAACCGTTGTTGAACTCAAAATCAACTCTCGATTGTTCTTCATCAGAAATAACAATGTCCTCCTCGTACTCTTTGTGAATGGATGGAAGTGTCTCTTGTTGAATTGTGTATTCAAAGAATCTGCTAACTCTTCTTGGGTGGAAGTGTCTCTTGTTGAACTGTGCATTCAAAAGACTCTGCTAAGTCTTCTTGGGTGGAAAAAACAAAATCCTCTACTGATGCAACTAATACATCGGTACTAGTTTTTTTCTTTCTTCTTAGGATGATGTGGGAGATTATGAGAAACAAGGAGTAAACTGATAGCTTTCATAAATAGACGAGTTATAGGTCGAATTTCACAGAGTTGTTCGTAGGTAACCTCATATGCCAACTCGGGAACATGATGAGAATACTCTCCTACTTCAGGAATATGATTTGGAATAGTGCTCAGAATATTGCTACCTTATCCAAAAGATGAATGATTAGGACGTGAGAGTTATCAACTATAAATAACTGATTTCCCTCCTTCTAGCGCCAGAATGTTGATAGTGTTGGATACCGCCAACAGACAGGGGATCTCCTCGATATGAGGTACCAATCATATCTCACATTGTTTGGTGTGGTAATTTCATCTAGAATACGGCCCAACTGTCGTTTGCTTAAAGATACGCCTTGGTTTTAACAATTAACTCAAGAGAGAAGCGCACATGTGATTTTGAATGAGAAAGTGAATGTGCCTTGTGAATGTTCGATTGCAGAATTTCACTGCATAGGGGAAATAAAGTGAGCCTGTAAGAGAGAATTAATAGTACTACCCTAATGGAGACACACACAAATGAGAAAGACTTGTCTAACATCAAGTTAAATAGTTCACATAGATGCAACGATCATTGTAACCATTAGTACACATTCTTAATCATCTAAGCACCAAAGTCGCCAAAATAGTTCAATTACCTCAGTACACGTGTAAGTGAAAATGAGTCATAAACATTCAAAGGGTAGTCTTAAAACATCCACAATCCATGTATGAAAATGTGTTGGCCGAAAGGCTTCAAGTATTAGGCAAAAGTTCCAAGACACATAAGTACAATAAAAATCACTAGCTTCAATAATGGAGTGCTTGAGCCACTACTTGCTCCCCAAACTATATCTATCTCTCTAATGCCTATGGGAGAAGGCAAGGTTAAAAGTCCTTTGTATGAGAAATGAGGATTTTTTTATAACTTGAGGCATGGCTTTTCGTATCCTCATAACTCTTGGTATTACATGTCTTTTGGACTTTTATGGCTCTTTTGTCCACACATGACTCTTGGACTTCCACTTATTTTGTCTTTACAATGATTACACCATTACATCATACTTGCATATCATCATGTGATAAGACATAACAAGTCACTATTATTTATGACTTGGACTTATAGTGACAAATGCCATGGACTTTCTTCAATGGTGACATTGCTGCCACTTCTATCTTTGTTTTGAATGAAACTTTTGATCATTGATGTCTTCACCCTCCAAAGGGTCTTTGGTCTAATGGAGCTTTCAAGGTACTTCAATCATCAAGACTTCAATTTGTTCTTTGTTTTGCATGCTTCCTTTGGCTGACTTCTTTGCTTGATCTTCTTCATGCATGATTTCCATGTTGTTCCTGGAATACCTGTAACTGCAATCACTCATGGCAAGTAGATTTTTTTGTTCATTCCTTAATAGTGTGCTTGGGAGAGGTAAGGAGATATTTTGGGCACAAGGGTGCACTTTGAAAGGCTGAAGGGTTGAAGAGAAGAATCTTCAAGCCTTCGGGATGCGCTCATGCACTTAAGGGAGAGAGGCACTCAAGGGAGGGCACAAGGCGCATGTCCAAAGGACGAAGGAGAAGGCTGTGGGCTTTCCAAGTGCGTTATGCACCCAAGGGAGATGAGGAGGGTGCATGGCGTATAGATGAAGGTTGAAGGGAGAGGCTTCAGGGCTTCAGGGTGCTTTCATGTGCTGAAGAAATCAAAGGAGGGCACAGGGCATAATGTAGAAGGACGAAGGATGAGGCTTCAGGGTTTCAGAGTGTGCTCAAAGGTCAAGGAGGGCACAAGGCATAGTGTAGAAGGATGAAGGGTGAGGCTTTAGGGTTTCAGAGTGTGCTCAAAGGTCAAGGAGGGCACATGGCGCATTGATTAAGGCTGAAAGGGATGAGCTTCAAGTCTTCAGGGTGCACTCAAGGAGGGCGCACTTCTTCGAGTCGAAGGAGTGCGCTCAAAGGAAGACTTAGTTTTCCAAAGGGTGCAGTTCAAAACAAGGAAGGAAAAATATGCTTAGGAGTGTGCCATGTGATTTTGAAGGGCACAAGGTGCACCTCTAAAGAACGTAGTTCCCAATCAAGGCTTAAGATTGTGATCATGTACTCCTAGCCTTAATGGGTTCACATTCCAACCAAAATTTGTTTAAGTCTAGAAGATAGAACAAAGGGCGAAAATGATGAGTTTATACATAAAATCATTTTCAACACATACCAAATCATCAAGAAAAATTATACAAGCTTGAAAAATTATAAGTAGACATTAGAATGCCACTTTACAAACATTCCCTAAGTACAATAGATGAAGTGTGTGCGACTACGACCAAAACGTGTCGTTTTACAACAACAAAGATGTTACGACCATGAAATACACTAAAGGTGTTCTAATTAGTGCAATGACACATCAAGATGATCAAGAACACTTGAAATAGCTTTAAATGACACTTGATGATCAAGACAACACTATATACAATGTTGAAGTAGGCTTGACTATAGTGAAATTTTTGAAGGGTGTTGTAGTAACGCCAACCAATTCCAAGACCAAGTTAGCCCTTGCAAATACAAGTTGGCCTAATTCGACCACTCGATAAGGCTATATATAGAAGAGACTTCGACCTCATTTGGACATCACTCACAAGTTCGCTCTCCAATAAAGAAAAGTTGCAGAGAAGTGCAAAGGTAAAAAAGAATAATAACCTTTTTGTTTTTGGCATCTTTGTCTCACACGTGTGAAATTATAGGGAATCTTTGCAAGTTGTAGGACCGAAATATTTTGTAGTTGCAGGGACGAAATTTTTGTGAAGCTGAAGTGCTGAAATTCTGTGAGCTTGAGTCGAAATTCTGTGGTTTGGCTAGTTTGAAGTTGTTGATCCTCAAACCTTTTAAGAAGGTTTCTTTGGAGGGTTGACTTGGTGCTTGAGAAGGTCTTGGTCTTGGTCTTTGCGTCTTGAATGTCTCACTTTGAACCAATTGTATAAGAAGAGAAGAATTTTCTTGGGTTTTCCCTTTGGAGGTGTTTTTCCCTATCTTTTGTTCTTGTGATCTTCATGTACTTTATGGTTTTGATAATTTCTTGATGAAGAAGATATAATAAAATTATCAAATGCCAACAAATCTCATAAGTAATTATCAAGTAAGAGGAATAAAATCCTAATTTGCAATACCCTTGACTTCTCAACATGGTATAAGAGCTAAGGTGAATGAAGGAAGGTTGAATATCATGTCATTGTTGGCTATCTTGTTGGAAGGATCTCTTGAAGTAGTCATCTACTTTCTCTCTCTCTCTTCAATGGAAATTTTTATGGTGAAATTTCTCAAGACTCTTAGGAGTCTCTTTGTCTCCATCAAAAATTGCATCATGAAGTTCATATCCGTATTATCAAAAGCGGTCGTGGATGGAAGTTTATTTTATGCACTCACAGGTACTTTTGAAGATGGTAGTATTTGGGTAATTGATAGTAGAGCCTCCCGACATATGACATGGGAATGTGGACAACTTCAAATTATATCAAAAGGAATCTCCTCCCATCCAGTTGAACTTGGAGACAAGAAGGACTACTTAGTCAAGGGAATTGGATCTACTTTGTTCGAGATGGAATTTGGTGGGAGCATTCATCTCAATAATATACTCTTTGTTCCAGGTTTGAGGAAAAAATTGCTTTCTATTTCTTGTTTGGAAGATAGAAGTGATAAGGTTGATTTTGTTGATGGCAAAGTCATTGTGTGGGGTAAGGGTTCTAGTATTGAATATTCTAAAACTATTTGGATTCGTGAGGGGAAGTTGTATAGGCTTCATATAGCTCTTCATCAAGATCTAGTGCATTTTGAAATAAGTCCTTTTAAGCTTTGGCATTGAAGGATTGGTAATCTTCATTATGATATTTTGTCATCTCTGAATCATATGGCTAATGGCGTCCCTGAACTAAAATAAGAGCATGAAGAAGTTCGTAAGGGATGTGCTCTCAACAATAATATAAAGAAACAATTTGCAAATAATGACATTATATCCAATGAAATATTGGATCTTATCCATTCATATGTTTGGGGACCTATGGCAGAAAACTCTATTGGAGGTCATCAATATTATGTGAAATTCATTTATGATCACTCTAGGAAAACATGGATATATGTTCTCAAATCAAAGGATGAAGTATTTGAAAAAATTAAAGAGTTCAAGGCAAAAGTGGAGAATTTGACAAAAATAAAGATAAAGACCCCGAGATTCGATAATGGTGGAGAATACACTTCTAAAGTTCTTGTGGATTTTTGTAAGGAAGTAGGAATTAAGAGGGAGCTAATAGTTCCCTACAATCCTCAACAAAATGGTGTGGTAGAATAGAAGAACCGATTGATTGAAGAATATATCAAAACCATGCTTCATGATAAAGACCTAAAAAATTTCTTAAGGGGATAAGCAAAAATATATATTCACAATCGAAGTCCTCATAAAATTCTTTATGACAGGGCTCTAGAAGAAGTATTCTCTGGAAGGAAGCCCAATGTTTACCATCTTTGAATATTTAGATGCCTAGTATACCTTCATATTCCTAAGGACAAAAGAAAGAAATTAGACCCTATAGGTATGAAAGGCATATTTGTTGGTTATATTATAACATCTAAAGCTGATAGAGTTTACATTAAAGAAGAGAGAATAATAGAAGTGAGCAGAGATGTTATCTTTGATGAAAGTATCGCATATAAGAAATCCAAGGACATTCCTACAATTTCGATGAAGAAGAAGTACAAACCTTTGAAGAAATCATGGATCAAGACAAAAATCAAGAACCTACATCAAATCATGAAGATATTGAAGGACCTAGTGAACCTTTGCAACATGTCATCATTTCAGAGACTTGTAAAAGGCCAACTTGGTTAAGAGATACTCTTCAGGAAGTCGAAGGACACACAACAACAAGAGGATGTTTCAGAGAATGCAAGAAGCCAAAATGATATTCAAAATATGCAACCTACATAACTAAACTTATTGAAACATAACCATCTACTTATGAAGAAGCAAAAAAGCATCAAGAATGGAGAAAAGTTATGCATGAAGAATATATATCTATAATGCAAAATGATGTATGGGAAGTTGTTCCTAGACCAAGTGACAAATCTGTTGTCATTTCCAAATGGATTTACAAAACTAAACATGTAGTTGATGGGAGCATCGAAAAATACAAAGAAAGGTTCGCTGCAAGAGGCTTCTCTTAAAAGGAAGGATTGATTATGAAGAAACCTTTTCTCCTACAACTAGATAGACAACCATAACATGATTAATCTCTTTGGCTACCACTATGAGATGGATGTTAAAACAACTTTTCTAAATGGAATAATAGATGAGGAATTCTACATTGGACAACCCCAAGGATTCAAAATCCATAACAAGAGATCACATGTCTGCTCATTAAAGAAATCTCTTTATGGTTTGAAGCAAGCCCCAAGGGCCTGGTACGCAAGAATGGATGCATATCTTCTAATACTTGGCTTTGTCAAGAGTTCTGCAGATCCTAACCTTTACATCAAAGTGGTCAAGAGTGAACCTATAATCATACTATTATATGTCGATGACTTACTTGTTATGGGTGTAGAGCATCATATTCAAGAATGAAAGAAGAAATTGGCAACCAAATTTGACATGAAGGATCTTGAGCTCATGCATTCCTACTTGGGATTGGAGGTTTGGGAAAAACTAGGTGAAATCTACCTTTGTCAAGGAAAATATATAATCAAAATACTACATAAGTTTAGCATGATGGACAACAAGCCAATGACAACTTCGATGATTACCAATTTGGAGAATGTCAGAAGTTCAAAATAAAGTCCTATTGATTTGACATGTTACCGCCAATTAATTGGCTTCTTGATTTATCTCGTGAACAATCGCCTTGATATATGTTTGTAGTAAATGTTCTCATTCAATTTCAGATGGAGCGAAGGCATGATCATTGGATATTATCTAAACATACTGTGATACTCCTTTGAGGAATAATACATCATTGCCTGAGATATGTTGGTAAATAAATTCAGCCAGTAGGATATACAGATTCTGACTGGGGTGTCAGTGAGATAGATGGAAGAAGTAGTGCTAGTGGATGTTTTAGCTTGGGGTCTTCTATGATCTCATGGATGAGTAGGAAATAAGATTCAATTTCATTAAGTAGTGTTGAAGTAAAATACATTGCCACATGTGAAGTTGGAAGGAAAGTTGCTTGGTTAAGAAAGATGTTATTATATTTGTTTCAAGGACCAATGGACCCTACCATTATATGTTGTGATAACCAGAGTCGTATAAGATTAACTGAGGACCCATTATTTCATGCAAGGATGAGGCATATCAATAATAAGTATCATTACATTTGAAAATTCTTGCAAGATACGACCATGAAGCTACACTGTATCTCCACTAACGAACAAGTAGTTGATATTTTGACAAATTCTATTCCAAATAAGAAGCTTGAGTACTTGTGAAACAATCTTGGACTTGTTGACATATCCTCTCTCATTTAGAGGGAGTGATATGGGACACTATATTCCCTTCTTCATGTGTCATGCACTAGGTTAGGAATAACAACCATACGTCTAGTGAAGGCCATGGAGGGAAAATGGAAAATGGAGTATTGATAAGATTTTGGGAATTTTACTCCTTGAGTATTGGGAATCCAAGAAAGGAAGTATTCCTGTGGACTGATACTCTTTGAGGATATGGTAGGGAATCCAAGATAAGAGTAGTCGAAGAAGAAAGATATTCTTTGAGGATTGGAAATCCAAGGTAAGAATAAGTCTTGAAAGGAAATACCTTGTGAACATCCATATGGGGTATGTTCCTTGAGAGGATGGGGTGTCCATATGTGTTTGCCTCCCAAAATTTTGCTCTAATCTAGTGGAGAGTTAGAGCTTAATTATGAATACCTCCCTAGTTAAGAGGGAGTGTTAGAAAATGTAACTAGGTTCGGTCTTCATAATTGTATTTGTACTTGTATCAATGTAAGTTTTATGAAAAAGAAAAGAAAAGAGAGAAAAAAAAATTATTATTATTTTTATTGTTTTTATATATAAGCATGTTCTTCATGCTTCTATGGTTTCTTGAGACAATGAGAAAATTTGTGAAGAGTCAAAATCCCTTTCGGGCATTTTGTAATCAAAAGGAAAATATTATTTTTGATTTAGAAAACTATTTGATCCCAAGACCAAGTCAGCCCTTCCGAAGGCAAGTAAGCCTAAGGAGGCCTAATTAAACCACTTAAGAAGGCTATATATAGAATATACTTTGACCTCATTTGAACATTACTCACAAGTTCGATCTCCAAGCAAGAGAAGTTGCAGATATGTGTGAAGTTCAAGAAGAAGAAGAAGAAGAATGTTTCTATTTTTGGCATATTTGGCTCACATGTGTGAGATTATAGGGCATATTTGCAAGTTGTAGGACCGAAATCTTCTAAAGCCACATGGCCGAAATTTTTGTGAAGCTGAAGGGTCGAAAGTCTGTGAAGTTGGGCCGAAATTCTGAAGCTAGGCTAGTTTGAAGTTCTTGATCCATAGAACTTTGAGGAAGGTTTCTTTGGAGTGTTGACTTCATGCTTGAGAAGGTCTTGGTCTTTCTCTTTGGGTCTTTAATGTCTCACTTTGAATTGATTCTATAAGAAGAGAAGAATTTTCTTGGGTTTTCCCCTTAGAGGGGTTTTTCCCTGGCTTGGAGCCTATATCTTGTGTTCTCTTTTGTTCTTGTGATCTTCATGTACTTTATGGTTTTGATAATTGTATATCAAACCCTGATCTACAATACCCTTGATTTCTCAACACTCTCAACAAATTCCAAGATCCAACTTGTTCAACAACTAGGACTCCAATCCCTCCAAGCTCTAACTTGGCCCAAAAACAATTTTTTTACAAACAAATTACTTCACAAGAGATCCAATATGTCTTCAAATGCTTCATGATTTCCTTCAATAGTGCTTCAACACAACTTCTTCAAAGGTGCACAATAGGTCTTCCCCAAAAAAGTCTTGAATGTCTCTTCAAGTGTGTTCCAAGGTACTCTTCAAAGTCTGCTCCAAGTTTTCTCTGCTACAACAGTTGTTCTTCAATTATACTCCAAAGTATCCTTCTCCAAGACTGCTCTTCTATGTGTTGACTCTGCTCCAAAGGTGTCACAAGGAAACTCAATAATCTTCCTTAAAAGGGATCCCAAAAAACTATCGTCAAGATCAAATTTTCCACAGTCATAAGTCTGAATTATAGGTGCCAAGGTGCCACAAGTATGAGTATTTTAATATTATAGGTCTGAGATGCTTAATATCAAGTATGAGATATCTTATAATAGGTCTAAATTACAAGTTCCAAGGTGCCACAGGTCCAAGTATTTCAATTCCACAAGTCCGAGACTCAAGTCTGAGATATCTTTTCATAGGTCTAAACTGCTAGGCTTCACAAGACATGCACAAATTTGATCCAAGGTTACCATAGGTCCAAAATCTACAGATGCCATAGGTTTGAGCTCTGCTCCAAATGTTATAGGTTTGAGTTGATGATAGACTACAATTAGACTTCAAGTAAGAGCTGATGAGGGTCACAAATATGAGATCATAAATCTGTTCAAAGGGAAAAATAGGTCTATAAAAGGGAGTCGAGTTACAATACTCAAAACAAAGGTATATTCCCAAGGTTTTGTCCATAGAAAACATAACAAAACCATAGGATATTAACCAAAAGTTCCAAACTTTAGATGGTCTTCGTCCTCCTTATATCTTTGGTTCATGAGTTATGACCCCTTCCTACTTCTACACTTCCTTTTTTTTAATCTCAGAGTTGAGGCCTAGAGTGAGGAGTCCATCCTCTTATTTATACATGTGTCCATATTTGTGAAAAGACACATCCCTTTGAGGAGGAATTGACTTGCACATGTAGGCTCATGTCGGTTAGCATAAATAATATAATATTTAAACTTTCCAATTCATTTTATCTCAAACTATGAGGAGTTAGGAGGCAAGTAAATTCTAGCTGGAAAGGGTTTCATGTCCTCTACGAGCCTATGACATCATTTCCTTGATCTGGTATCTCCTTTAATATCAATAACAATTTTTCTTCCAAGAAAATCAATATTTCCTTTCAATTAATTAATTTTTAATATCAAGCAGATTAAATTCACATTAGCATTAGATCAAACATAAATCAACATCACATGACAAGATTAATAAACAACACCATTTAATAATGCATGACATCAAGACAATACACAAGATATTTTTAGGTGGAAACTTGTTTGGGAGAAAAACCACCAAACGCTTCTTAATACAAGTCTTCAAAATTCCCAACAATTAAGAAGCTACAACTTCTAAGATTCACAACATCAACTGAAGGAGGCTCCAACCCCGTAATTTTCAGGGTCCAACTTGAAGGAAGCTCCAACTCCTTGATTTACCAACTCCAATTGGAGGGACGCCCCAACACCTTAGTTTACTGGCTCCAACTGGCAGGATGCTCCAACTCCTTGGTTTATAGGCTCCAATCTGAAGGAAGCCACAACTCCCTGATTTACCAACTCTAATTGGAAGGACGCTCCAACACCTTGCACAGGCTCCAACCTGCCCTAGCACCACCTTATCGCCCTAGAGTGTTCTCACGCTCCAACCTAAAGGAGTCTCCACTCTCCTTCCTTGCACCACCCTACCACCCTATTTTACAAGCAGACCACATTTCACATATTTTTAGACTGGATCCACCTATGCTCAATAACAAAATATATATTTTAAAAACGATATGCTAATTTTATCGATCTACAACACTAGTACAAGGTTTTCAGCAACAATAACAACTTCCTTTGATCAAAATATCAAACCCTAACTTTAGTAACGGTTTGCTCAATTTACATCAACCTATCAATTCATATCAAACATTTCAACAAGTGTAAAACCTCTATAGTAGCATATCAAAAATCTGTCACTTAAAAATGCACCTGTCATACACATTGTTAGAAATGTCAAACCTTACTCAGCTCAATAATAATCTTTGTATAAGAAACTAAGATTTAGAAGGGTCCTCTACATTAATGTGCTAGTATATCAAATCAAACCCTAGAAAATTTTAACTTTTCTAATAAGCATAATCTCTCACTATGAATCCTTCAATAACAAATTCTTATTTCCAACAATGCCACCAATATCAAGCCCTAGAAATATCTTATTGCATGGAAAATGGCAGTAAAATCTAGCCTAATACATTTCTCACAACTAATCTATGATACATCAAGTATGTTCAAGAATAATGTCAATCACTCTCTCTCCGCTCATCAAACCATCAACCATAGCAATACAACTAAATCATCACACCTTTGGTTTGCTGATGTGAAGTGCATCATACCTAAAATTGGCTAAAGCGAAGTGTTCCATTAGTCAATCAAATACTTTAACTTTAGCTTTCCTTAGACTCTGCTCAGATCATATTATTTTCACAATTATACTACTGTCATTATGGCACTATCACTGCTGCAATGCCGCTACCTCTACTTCTTCCCAATGGTCCATAGCCAATCGAATATTTGCAATAAATTCTTCTTTTGTGAAACCCTGCACTGCTCAAATAGATCACCTGCTTCAATGTACCAACTATAAATGGAAATGTATATAACCCAAATATCAATATATCAAACCTGGAACTTCTGGTCAAAAACCCTAACTGTACATATTGACATCATTAACTGTTGCACTGCACTTCCTAGTAGCAATATTCTATTCATAACAACAAGCCTTATGGAAACCTTAGTCAACACAAAAATGTTCTCAAGGCATTCTCTAGATAGAAATAATGTAAACCCTAGGCAACAAACTATAATGTAAATTATTTTGTTGCTCTTTATAATGATGAGGTTGTTGTGCTAAGTAGCTTTGAAGCTAATCACTATTCACTTCAACCCAAATATTAATTTGAATTTAAGGACAAGCCTGAATTCCCTCTGAGATAGTTCACTCTTTAACCATGAAGGTCTATTAAACAAATATACATATTTGTCAACAAGGATTTGGTATGGCATTCATTAGTATATGATGAAGGTCTACCACACCAAACAAGGGTTTTGTATGGCCATAAAGAAGTCATGAAACAACATATATAGTAGCCCCCGAATAGTACTGAGGTCTACTTCTAGGTCTTAGATCTACTTTAAGTTTATGTTATGCCTCAGAGATTTATTCAATACAATATAACTGGTAATTAGTAGCCTTGCAAGCTTCAGATTAGGGCTACAAGCAAGTGTTAGTTTAGTGTCAGAATACCCCTGCTAATTTCACTTTCAAGTCTTCAGACAAAACATGCCTTCAAACTGATCCAAATAGTCATCAAGAAGAAAATGGTGTAAGCATATGCCTCAATGATCTACCTTCAAATTTTCATTAGACCACCCAACATAATGACCTTGCAAACTTCTGACTTGCCCAAGGGAAAAGGACGAAAAAACTCCTCAGAAAAGGCTTGCATAATACTTCAGAATTTGCCAAAATTCTTAGCAAGGATGCACATGTTCGCTTATGTTAGGGCTTGAAGATATTGCCTTGGATCACACATCACTAAAAAGGGCCAAGTAGGCTTCCTTAAACTAAATGACTGGTTAGGTAAAAAATAATCCTCCTTATAACCTCAAGGAAACCTCAAGAAAATAGATCGAAGATGGGCCAAAATAATGTGTTATATGACAACTTTAGAGGCCAAAAATCAATCCCACAGTGATGTCATAGAATTGTGCCCTAAGAGGGCCAAAAGCCTCAGAAGAGTTGCTAAAATAAAACCTTGTAAGCTCGGTCTCAACAATTTTGCTTGGCTTTAAAACCACAAAGATGTATCAATAAGTGCTTGGTCTTGTTTTAGACAAGCCAACTTTTTTCACAATACTCCACGAACTTGCCTCAAGGATATGTACATATCAACCTCAGTAGAAGGGGGTCGAAAATACCATTGTACAACGAATAACCAATCCTAAAACAAAACAAAAGAAAACAACCCTACCGTCTATTTAAAAATTCAACCACCTTAAGATATTTCGTTGCTCCATAGGGCCACAGAAGGATCATAGATTGCTTTAGATCAACACATTGTTATGTATTATGGAGGGCTAAAGTACCCTATATATATAACAAGGTGGCCTTTAAGAGGGAGGATGACCTGGCCTTTTGGAGGGAGAAAATTCAAAATTTTGAATTAGTTTTGAGCCAAAAAGTCCACATTCAATGATCTAGGTGGCTCTAGAAAGACATTACAGGACAAATAAGAGTTATGAACGCTTGAAAATCAAAGTGTTTGGAATGATGTCAGCCCAAGTTCAGAGCGTAGATCTCATCGTCCTGATCATGGAGGTGCGAACAACACTTCAATCCGAGTCCGAATGATGAAGTTATCGCAAAAGAGTTGCCTTGGTTCCTTTGAAAGAAAGAGGCTTTTCCTCTAAAAATGGGTTTTAAGCCTTATAAAGGCAAATCGCAATCGGAGGAGTCCAAAGGGCGGACTTAAGGTTGCGCCTTTAGAACCCCCGATCAACGATCTCCGATTAATCGGAGTCGGAGGCATGCTATTGGTGATATCGAGGCTTAAGTCATGCGATTGGTGATATCGGTGTCGGCGGATGCCAAAGGTAGAACCCCGGGCCGTAGCGATAGCGATATGCGATGTGATCTCAGTTGTCGCATCAGAAGAAGATCAACGACCCAGATTTATCGGTTTATTGGTGATTGACGAACGACATATCGGCGATCCGCAGATCCCCGCGACTGGGCCATTGAACAATGCGATAGTGACATCCGATGCAATCTGGACCGTCCGATCAAGGAATATATCAATGATCCAGATCTAATCAGCATATCGGTGATTGGCAGATTCCCATGACTGGGCCATTGAACAGTGCGATAACGACATGAAATGCAATCTGGACTATCTGATCAAGGAACAGATCAACAATCCAGATCTAATCGACATATCGGTGATCGACGGATTGGCATATCGGCGATCGATGATCGACAATCCCCCAATATACAGGGCCATTGACATCAGCGATATGCAATTGCGATATAACACAAACCCGATAGATTTATAGACCCAATTTCATGAAATTTGAAGTCCAGGGTTTTTGGCTTTTTTGTGTGTTTCTGCGTGTATTTGTGTTTTAACAGAAAAATATCATTTTTGTGGTTTTGTTGCACCACCGATCCTTCTATGCAAACGACTTCTATTATAAACAAAACAGACCCCGATTTTTAAGCGGCCTTGTCCCAAAACGTGTTATAAAACACGATGAGTGTCAAAGAGCTGACACGAGGGGAGTGTTGTGCCAGAGAGAGCCTGAGAGCTTGTGCTAGAGTGCCCCGAGAGCCTGAAGTGCCAGAGAGAGCCCGAGCGCCTCTGCTAGAGTGCCCCGAGAGCCAATGAGGAGGTTGTGCCCAATGGAGAGCCACAACACGAGAGGGCCAGATAGCCAGAGATAGCTAAATAGTGCCACATTTACTCAAAGAAGCTTGAAAGCGAGAGCGTCGAGAGCCGGAGAGCCATTGAGCATGATCGAGGCTGCGCGTGAAAGCGAGCCAGAAACCAGAGGGTCAGGCAGAGCTGTAGCAACATAGCCAGAGTGCTACAAATCCATATAACCAGAGAGATATAGAGCCCAAGAAGTCTTCTTCTTGTATGATCGATGCTGTGAGGTCGAAGCAAGCTTCAGCACGTTGGCAACTTCTGTTTTAGATGCCCCTGATTGCTGATTGTGATGAGCGAGAAAACGATCGATGCAAGGGGAGCTGAAGTCCAGATTGGTAACAGGCTGCCTCCGCATCGACAATGTGAACACGTTTTCACTGTGGATTGTTTTCGCTAAAGATATGAACATCCACTTCTTCAGATGGCCCGTGGTGTGAGGTATATGATTTGTTCATGTATTTCTTTTTTATTCATTATGCTACACGGATCCTTGATTGATATTGATGTAGGATCTTGGTTATTGCATGTTGTCATGATTCCTTGTATGATTTGATACAAAATTTTCTATGTGATGTACTTAATGTCATAACTCATCATGTTATTCTTTGAGATCCCTTGTTGTATGTTGCTGGGAGACTCTTGTTATCGTCATGCATGTGTTTTGCTTTGACATCCCTTTTGTGCCATATTGGCGGGATACTCACCATGCATATTTTTGTGTCATACTGATAGAAGTTTTTGATTGAGATTTCTAGTTGTGGAACATATTTTAGAGCCACTCCTGTGTGAGGGAATTTTTCCTTGTATGATCGCGACATCACCTCTTGTGTACATCACCTTTATTGACAACACTTAATGTAGCGGCCTACACCATCTTGACACCGGGGCCTGGAGATGTAGTCCCTCCTGGACGAACTCCATTATCAACGCTTATGTTTTCATGTGTTGATGATTGAAATGTTCCTCTTCTTTTCTGCATGCAGATGAATTCATTAATGTTCTTTTAAAATGCAATTTAACACATCACGAAAGTAAAAGGTCTTGGAAGGGTCCTTCTTAACACTCGGACCTGGATCAAGAGATATCAGAGCGGTCTTTGCGTTGATGTGAATTGCAGTGTGAACAATGACAGAGGATGAAAGAGCGGTGTACAAGACCATGGTCAACATTTCCAAGAGAGTGGAAATCATGTATGAAACTCTACAGAAAGAGACAGAGGAAAAGGAGCG
Organism: Pinus taeda; assembly: GCA_000404065.3. Classification (NCBI taxonomy): domain Eukaryota; kingdom Viridiplantae; phylum Streptophyta; class Pinopsida; order Pinales; family Pinaceae; genus Pinus; species Pinus taeda. The sequence continues at coordinate 104,133 of APFE031701885.1, read as the reverse complement.
ATTACAACTTCAATTGCAAGCCACAGAAGAGGCCATGGAAGAACTGAAGAAAAACAAACATAATCTTCAAACAGAGAATGATGAATTGAAGATGCGCCTACATGAAGAGAAAAAGGAAAAAAAAAAAGTTTTCTATGACAGATGCAAGCAAAGGACGAGGCCTTGGAAAAGTTGTAGCGTGACCCATTTGAGGTAAAAAATAGCTCTCCATCTTCATGTATGTTTCCTGATAATGATTTTCCTGTGTTTGAAAATCATACCACAGGAATTGGCTCCAAATTGTTGAAGAGAATGGGGTATGAAGGAAAAGGCTTGGGTTTTTATGGCCAAGGCATTGTCAATCCCATCAAAGTAGAGGAATTACCCCATCAGGCAGGACTTGGGTATGTCAGGAAAGAAGTTGGGGAATGCACTGGGACAACGAGCGAACCACCAACAACGGATGATGAACAACCCTCATCTGATCTTTCCAAATCAAAAGAAGAGGTAAAAGATGTTGATTCCCTTTCGGTTTCATCTTCTCATAGTATGATGTCTGTTGGAGATTTGGAGATCCCAATTACAAGGACAAACATGAGGCTCCTTACAAGGACGAGGCACAAGGAGAAAGAACTTGGTGTTAATAACCAAGGCATCACTCAACCTTTGGAAGTTGTGCATGAACATCGATTTGTAGGCTTGAGATACACTAAAGGAGAATGCTCAAAGGTGTCATATTCGTCTGAGACCTCGTCGAGGAAAGAGAATGATGGGAAAACATCCCCATCATCCCATGGCAGTTTCCATTGCAGGGAGAGAGCTAAGGTAAGCTCTCATCGCCATACTGATATCAGAGGCAACAAAGGAAGGTATAACCACTTTCGATCTTCGAATGTTCATTTTGATTATGATCATGTTGTACGAAGATCCAGGCATCGAAAAACATGTACCTTTTGTTGTTTACCTAACCATACCTTTTCTAAGTGTTGGAAAAGAATGACGGCACTCATGAGGCGTGAAAGACCCTCTCAACAACATGAAAGGAAGCAGGTTAAGCGGATATGGAGGAAGAAAACCTATTGCAGTCATTGCGATAGAAATGGTCATTAAAGAGCCACTTGTTGGAGGCTCCATCCAAAGCAGCGCTTTAAAGACAAAACGTCGGTGCGTGAACCAGGAAGAGCAATTGTTCGACAAGCAAAATCACCACCAGGAGGTGACCCATTCGCCATGATAAGTGAAAAATGGTCTCTAGACATGTTGTCGTTTCATGGTCATTCTTTTTTAAATCACTTATTGCATTTTAAAATGTAAACGTGATGAAGTGCTTCCATCACTTGGTCAGCAACAATGATGTTTGGTCATGTTTTGAGTTGTATTTTACACTCTGAAAGTGATGTTATGTTTCCATCACTTGTCAAAACAATAGTGTTTGGCCTTATGTATGTATATCATGTGTTGCAATGATGATGTGTTTTCCATCACTTTTTGAAGCAACCATGATAGGTTGGCCTTGTTGTCATAGCTGGGATGTTATGTCCATCTTGTTGTAAACTTGACCACTGAGTATGTGATATAAACTCATGGCAAGTATGGGACGTTTGGGTCATTAGATGGTCATGTCATTCAAGCATGGAATTTGTAAAACAATGTACTACAGGTTGCAGAAATAGGAGGTGTCGGCTCGTCGCTTAAGGCTCAGAAGAACAAAGGTGAAGGAGATAGAAGCGAGACCTTTTAGGACACTTGTGATGCAGACAAGGTACAAAGAGAGTTGCAGATTATTTTTCATGCTTTTGGAGGACCAAAAGCTCCTCAGTGGGGAGGATTGATCCAGGTGGCTCCAGAAAGACACACAGGACAAAGAGGAGTTATGAATGCTAAAAAAGAAAAGTGTTCAAAATGATTTCGGCCTAGGACTAGAGCATAGATCTCGTTGTCCTGATCGTGGAGGTGCGAACGACAATTCAATCCGAGTCCGGATGATGAAGTTATCGCGAAAATAGTTGCTTTGGTTCCTTTGAAAAAAGGAGGCTTTTCCTCTAAAAATGGGTTTTAAGCCTTATAAAGGCAAATGACAATTGGAGGAGTCCAAAGGGCAGACTTAAGGCTGGGCCTTTAGAACCCCCAATCAACAATCTCTAATTAATTGGATTCGGAGGCATCCTATTGGCGATATCGAGGCTTAAGTCATGCGATTGACGATATCAGCGTCGGTGATTGGCGTCAGTGGATACCAAAGGCGGAACCCCAGGCCGTAACAATAGCGATATGCGATGCGATCTTAGCCGTCAGATCAGAAGTAGATCAATGGCCCAGATTTAATCGGATTATCGGCGATTGGCGATCGACAAATCGACAGATCGGTGATCAACGGATCCCCGCCACTGGGCCATTGAACAGTGCGATAACAACTTGCGATGCATTCTGGACCATCCGATCAAGGAACAAATCAATGGTCCAGGTCTAATCGGCATATCGGTGATTGGTGATCGGCGATCCCCCATATACAGGGCCATTGACATCAGGAATATAGCGCAGACCCGATAGATTTATAAACCCGATTTCATGAAATTTGAAGTCCAGGGTTTTCGTTTTTTTTTGTGTTTCCACGTGTATTTGTGTTTTAACAGAAAAAGGCCATTTTTGTGGTTTTGTTGCGCCACTGGTCCTTCTATGCAAACGACTTCTATTATAAACAAAACAGACCCCAATCTTTAAGCAGCCTTGTCCCAAAGCGTGTTATAAAACGCGATGAATGACAGAGAGCCAACGTGAGGGGAGTGCTATACCAGAGAGAGCTCGAGAGCTTGTGCTAGAGTGTGCTAAGAGCCTGAAGTGCCAGAGAGTCAATGAGGAGGCTGCGCTCGATGGAGAGCCGCAACACGAGAGGGCTAGATAGCCAAAGATAGCTAGACAGTGTCGCGTTTACTCAGAGAAGCTTGAAAGCGAGAGCGCCGAGAGCCACAAAGCCACAAAGTGTGATCGAGGTAGTGCGTGAAGGTGAGCCATGAACCATGGGGTTAGGTAGAGTCGCAGAGCTGCAATGACATAGCCAAAGCGCTACAAAGCCATATAACCAGAGAGTTATAGAGCCCGAGAAGTCTTCTTCTTGTATGATCGATGCTGTCAGGTCGAAGCAAACTTCAGCACATTGGTAGCTTCTGTTTCAGATGCCCCTGATTGCTAATTGTGATAAGTGAGAAAATGATTGATGCAAGGGGAGCCGGAGTCCAGATTGGTAACGGGCTGCCTGCGCATCGACATTGTGAACAACGTATTGACTGCGGATTGTTTTCGCTAAAGATATGAACATCCACTTCTTTAGATGGTCTGTGGTGTGAGGTATATGATTTGTTCATGTATTTCTTTTTCATTCATTATGCTTCACGGATGCTTTATTGATATTGATGTAGGATCTTGTTTATTGCATGTTGTCATGATTCCTTGTTTGATTTGATGATGAATCTTCTATGTGATGTACTTGCTGTCACAACTCATCATGTTATACTTTGAGATCCCTTGTTGTATGTTGCTCGGATACTCTTATTTTCATCATGCATGTGTTTTGTTTTGACATCCCTTTTGTGCCATATTAGCGGGATGCTCACCATGCATGTTTTTGTGTCATACTGATAGGAGTTTTTGATTGAGAGCTCTAGTTGTGGAACATCTCTTAGAGCCACTCCTGCGTGAGGGAATTTTTCCTTGTATGATCGTGACATCATCTCTTGTGTACATCACCTTTATTGGCAGCACTTAATGCAGCGGCCTACACCATCTTGACACCGGGGCCTGGAGACGTAGTCCCTCCTAGATGAACTCTATTATCAACACTTATGTTCTCATGTGTTGATGATTTTTATTTTCCTCTTCTTTTCCGCATGCATATGAATTCATTAATGTTCTTTTAAAATGAAATTTAACACATCACGAAAGTAAAAGGTCTTGGAAGGGTCCTTCTTAACACCCAGACCTGGATCATTCAATGAGGTCTACTTGATCAAGGCCTTTGATTTTTTTTTTAATTGCTAATAATACCTTATTTGGGATTCGTCATGAGATGTCAACATATCCTCGAAATTTCAAGACCATACTATGTGAATTTAGGCCAAAAAAAATCTTGCCACATCATCAAGATCTTGGGGAATTTGACCACATGAAGAAGGCACCAACTTTGATTACACATATCTCTCAAATTGTGAGGAGTCTTGTGACGATACACATACTATTGGAACCAAAATGAGGAGGAGCATCATCTTATGATAGTTTCACTTATAAGTTTACTAATATGCTTAGCCAAAATCTTCATCAAATGAGGGGTACACTGTAGGGGCTAGCTATCTTTTGGGACTTCTTGTTCATTGGAGCTTCCAAATGATGCAATCTACAATGTATATTAAGAGCGTTCAAAGACCATTTTTTTTTTTTGTAATACAAAATTTGCTTAACTTACAAAAAAACAAGAGAGAAGGAGGATTATATTAATAAAATTCTATACAGAGAAAACTCATAAATAAATAGATGCATCTTATTATCATAATTAGTCTAATTTATTTGGTTACTAGCCCGCACAAGAACAATGGGAAAAGGAAAAGGGATAAATAAATCAAGTTTTTTCACTCTTCACTTATATATTGCTCAAGGCTAGCCTATCTATTGATTAGAAATATGGCTATTCACTATTACAACATAGCTCCGATGAGTATCATGCTAATGTCCAAGCTAATGTATTAGCTTATGTGGCCCTTAGAGGAGTCAAGCTCGGATGACTTCAATAAGGGTCTACAAGGGATCGAAGAAGGAGAAGACGTATCATTGTCATTAGGCACGTAATTTCTTAGTTTGTCCTAGGAGAGGCCACAACTAGAAGCTGAGTACTAGGGTGTTACTATCAGTAAGTTCCAACAAAAATTCCCCCACCGTCCCAGCTAAAATGAAAATCCAAAACCTTGAATGAAAGCCACCTTAATACCATTGTCTTGAATACTTTAGGCACCATAGCCTTTTGTATCTCATACAAAACTTAATTTAGATTGTAAACATATTCATGTTAGATGAATCATCCAAAACAATGGTGGCTATGTTAATTAAATAAACACGGTTGTTTATGAAACTAGTCGCTTGAGAGATCAAGATATTCCCTAATTAGTAAATGCAAATAGTTTTTCTTACCCCACCAAGGTATGATTCTTCTATATCACACGTTCACCTCTCCTCGATCATCTTTTCTATGTAAGTGGGTGAATTAATGTGATTGGGACATATGCAACCTATTCTTTTCTTTTTAATTAATGCTTTGCATGTCGTGGAGATGCACGTGCTTAGATGCAATAAGTTCCCATATTGAAGGTAGAATTCAAATCACTGACCATAAGTGTCTAATAAAGAACTAACCACTTGAATATTCACTATTTACTGAGACCTTTACTGCAAACAATCTTACGTTCCTTTCATTCAAGGGTTCATCAACAAAAACTCTGAAATCCCTATTATACCAAATTGATTAAACAACCCATTAAAATTTTCAATAATAAATATTATAAAAACAAGTGTAAAATTAGTCATTATTAACACATATTAATCACCTTTAAAATCACATAAAGTCTTCTAAATGCTCTAGCTATTCCCATAAACCCCACTCCCCTGCCCCAACCCCCCCGACTGTCCCCTTTTATTGCTAACTTCATAGTGGACCTAATGATTAAGAACATGCATTTCCTCCTAAGAGATCACAAGTTCACACCTTAGAAGACTTCAACAAAGGGATATTAAGCACAACTTTAGTGTCTAGCTTAACCATCTCCTTCCAACTTCCTTATTCTCTCCCCTCAACTTAACCCATTTCTTGAATCATTTAAAACCCCCCTCTAATCTATCTTCTATTTTTTTAAACAATACTTTTCTTCAAAGTTTTCCGTCCCCAATGACTTTAATCTTTACTTTGACTTGTTTTTTCATCATTATAATTTTACTTCATCTTTATTAATTTCATAATTTCATAATTTTTAATTATTTTTCTATCAATAATAACCAACCTTAATTAACATAAATTATTATCTTAATTTTAATATTTTAAAATTTATTTTGTGTTTCATCTTTATTAATTTTATGATTTTTAAAATTAACTTTAATTAAATCATAATTTATTATCTCAATTTTAATTTTTTAAAAAATACATTATTTTTAATTGGCGTTGTCTAATGAGGCAAAAATTTCGCCCACATGATAACTTTTTCATCGAAGTCCAATGTTTTTTATTTTGAAAAATCTTGATTTAGAAGTGTTCCAATCTGGATTTTGAAGGTAGAAGTAGATTCAAAACCCTTAAAAACCCCACGACACCTAACATTCTATAGTTTGAGAGCAGTAACTTGGATTTCCAAAAATGCCTATCGGAGTTTTCCAAAAACATACTGGAAAAATCTATATTTTCAGGGTGAAATTGTTGCCTACTTAGACTATTCTTTTTTAATTTGCTATATTGGCTTAGGTGGTTGGGAGAAATGTTGTTACCTTCCCCATTTAAGTTCAATTCCATGTGAGACATGTTCAACTCACTTTTAGTATTTCTCTATATTCTATATTCTTTATATAGAATATAAAGATATTCCTCTCATAGAAATATATGTGTGTGGAGTTTGAGTGGGCCTAACAATTAAAATACATGTTTTCTTCTAAAAGATCACAAGTTTAAATTTAGTTGGCTAACTAATATGAATATGTTTTACTTTTAAATTTTGTCAAATATTAAAATAATAAATAAATTAAATCTATATAGATTATTTTTTATTATAAATGTTTGAGACACTAAACATTCATATAAATTTATGTTAATTTTACACATCTTATTTACATCATGTTTAGAATATTTTATTTATTTCTATTAAGAGGTTTGATTTTCACATTTACTTTGATTTAAATTCTTTATAGAGCCATTAATGACTCATGTAATACTACTTGGAAGGACATACCTTTCAACATGAGTATTTAACTATTTTTTCCTTATATAATTGTCAAATACTGACCACTTTAAAATATGCACGTCATTAATGATGGTCATATATATATTTTTTTTAACTTTAAATTTGACTGGTGAATTAAAAATTTACCTGTGTATACACACACACACACATACATACATACAAACATACATACATACATAAGCAATTTCAAATAAGCATAGACTCATCCATAATGAACCATGACCATTTTACTTATTAGAAAAAGTTTGTCTTCGTCTTTAGTCACACCATGTGATGTTACTTTGTACAAACTTAAGCATAAATCATGAAGATTGAAGATTAAGTGTGAAGTTTAAAGATTGAGAGTCACACGACATGTCCACACCCATGGGCCATTAGTCTTCTATATAAAACACTAAGTGAGTTTCCTTTTTTGAGTAGGTGAAATAATTATTTTTCGTCTGATTTCAAAAGTTTTATATGGATTCTTTAGTGTTGGAACACTAGGGATAGATCTTACTTTTCATAAAATGGGTGTATTTATTAGTTTGATTTAAAAAAAAAATCTATTTTGTCGCTGGATATGGAAATATCAAATGTGTGGTTCCCAAAGTCTATGTTGCTTTCGAAACATTCACACTTGAATCTAAAGACAATTAAGTTTGTGCCTTTTAGTTGTTATCATGTCTCCCATAAAGATTAATTCTTCTTCCTTGTTAGAAGATTATGAATTTCTTCAAAATCCGTGCCTACATATTATTATTGCTTTAAATCTTAGAATCTTCCAAAATTCTTATTTGAAAGTGCCTTCAAACATGTTTGTCTTCCTATTTATTTATCCTAAAATAAGATTGATAATATATGACTTGAAACTCGTTAGAATTTAAATATGAAACACTCTTTATAAAAAAAAAAGAATGTGGTTATTTAACTTTAACATAAATTTGAAATAATATCATCTTCATATTAGGGATTCTTTTATACCTTCTAATTAATTAATTATTTCATAGTTTTCATTTTTCATTTTTTGAAAAATAAAAAATTATGGATAGTGTATATTTAATATTGTGAAAATATTTTGGAATTAAAGATTTTCAAAAAGTTTTTCAATTTTTGATCTCGACTTTTGTATTGGTTTTAGAAATTCTTAATGTTACTCGATCTCCACTTTTAAGCTGGATTTACAAATTCTCAAAATTAACCATCGACTCTCATTTAATTTAGAAAAGTATACTCATATATATTTTA
>APFE031701885.1:78856-95271 GCA_000404065.3 Pinus taeda | reverse complement strand
AAAATATTCTCGAGAAAACTCTGAATCACAAGAAATCGGGCAAGAAAGAAAAACTCTCAAGACAAGCAGGGAGGAAGCCCCGCCCAACAACAAAAGAGTGAACTTGACAACCCCTCAAGTTATGAGGGTTCGAATACGGCACAAAATAAATCTCCATTTAACAACATAGCAGATCTCCTAGACCAAACTTCTTCTCCGACTATCTTCAAAAGGACGAACACAATAGATTGCGAAGCTAAGACACCAATGTCCCAAGAATTAGAAGAGATGAAGGAGATGCAATATAAAGAAAGTTGGAAGACCGTAGAGGAAAAAAAGAAAGCTACAACACCAATCTCGCCAAGAAAGGCGAGGAGCTAGACAATTAGAAACTAAGAAAGAAAATTATAGGTCCAATAGACCAATTTGGTCTCAGTGGACAGTAACCTTCATCGTCGTCGTCATCATCATCATAAATAAAAGAAAAATAATATATTTAACCATATTTGTTGCTTCCAAACGGGTTGGCTAAATTTTTTTATGTGATTTCTACCAAAAGACTTTGCTTAATATATTTAACACTTTATTTTATATATAAACAAAAACAAAAATAAGCAAAATGTTTTTTGCCTTATTTAAAATAAATTAAATAATAAACTAATAAATAAAAATTAAAAATAAAAAATGCTATATAATTAGATTAATCTTATATTATAATGGATTATATTATTAAATTTGTAAATTAATTTTTATTTTAAATTTATAATTATTTGTTATATATTTGATTTAATTATATTTATCTAATTAACAATATTACTATGAATATAAGAATTTAATTTATATATTAATGAAGATATACCAAAATTCAATTAATATTTATTATGAATCTAAATAATTTAATTAATAATATTAACCGGAATAAAAATTAATAATAATATAATTATATATAATAATATATATAAATATATATATTAGTAATTAATATAAATATAATAATTAGTATTTTCTAAAGCATAAGAAAATATGTTGTTATGAAGTGAGGAGAGGTGAAAATTTGCTGATTCACATGAAATATAATAGAACTAAAGCATAAGAAAATATGTTATCATGAAGTGAGGAGAGGTGAAAATTCGTTAGTTCACTTGAAATATAATAGAAAAATATTGGTTTTTTATTTTGTGAAAAAAACATAAAATTTCGTTATCAACAAATGAATCATAAGCCCAATTCCTAAAACCAAACACTTAAGATTTTTAAAATTCGAGAAGGAAATGTAGGAGTAAGGTGGATAAATGCCAAATTAAATGCTTTGTTCCACACACATTTAGCTCACGTCTAGTCAAGTTTGCGTGGCTGTCATGTAGTTTGTGGCCGAAAATAGTGATTGCAAAAAGCATTCTAGAATCACTCTGATCCATAACGACACAAGAACAAGAGTTTTCATGTACTCATAGGTATATTGTTAATTATATTTGACGTTCCATTCGACCATAGAATGGATGAGCCAAATATCTCTTCAGCGATTCACCCCCATGCCATATTCCAAGCATGAATGTGGGACTCAAACCAACAGAACCAACCATGGCATACTGAGGCTAAACCACCTCACCCTCATCAATAGAAACCAAGCTTTACCATAATCCATCCTGGATCACTAGGCCAACACAATGAAATCATCGTAACAGGCTTTACCGTGATCTCGACCTGATCACTAAGCCAAACAAACATGGATACCACTAGATTTCTCCACTTACGCCGTGGGGAATTTTTCTGTCTCCTAGTCTCACAGGCTTTACTGCAATCCAAACCTGGATCACTAGGCCCTAAACTAAGAGCCACTCTCCAGGCTTTACCGCATATCCTAAATCCGGGATTACTAGGCCCAATGGAGAGCATACCACCTATTGGTTTTACCGTATATCCTCCCATTCACTGGCAACGATTCATATGCCCATCGAGGCAACACAATCCTTGCTTTACAACAATCCACAGTCTGGCTCAAGGGTCACTAGGCTAGTGGATTTACCATGATCCATAGTCTGGTTCAAGGACCACTAGGCCATGTGCTCTATCATTTGGAGATCCACCTCACTCAGCTTCGAATCCATCCGGCAATCCAGCTCAACCAAAACATGAGAACCCTATCACAACATGGCTATCCGGAAATGGCAAGGCTAGGCTAAAAACACTCTTACACCTAGAAAAACTCATGCCATAAGAACAAAAGAACGACATGCAATATGATGGATGCCAAATCTAACGAGGAAAATACACATGCAAATTGATACCTGCAAAGAATCTTGTTGTAGCTGCTTTATCCTGCCTTTCCCTGCTTGATCTTTGCTTCCTCTTGCCTTCTTTTCCTTTATTGCTCCAATGCCAAAGTGCTCCAAGAAAACTCTAAGTGTCCAAGAGTGAGAGAGAGAATAATGAGATAGCTCAAAACTAATCTGAAAAAAGGTTACCAACTGATCCTCATAAGCCTTTTTAGGAATGAGGCCTCTATTTTCTTTATTTTCCATTATTTTCCTTCATTTTCCTCCTCACATGCAACCTGTGACCTTACACCTCCCTTTTCTCTTAATTTCCATTATTTTCATAAAAAATGTGCCGAAAATTCCATTTTTCCTTTCCAAATCCTTAGCCATTGCCTTTGCCAATTTCCTTAGCCATAAACAACCAAATAAACACCCCCTAGGATGTCTTTCCCAACATTAAGCTTGGAATAAGTGTCACATCAATTGTGATTATTATTTTTAACTTTTATTACATGGAATTTTCACCAGGGTTGTTACATCTGAACCAGAAGACAAGGTACCTTAGGACTCTTAGGAGAGTTGCAAGGCTGTGAGATACAGGTTAAGGGGCAAGATAACATCTTTACCATAAACTGGAAAGCATGGTGAGGTCTTAAGGGAAGGCTTAGGGGCTACATGATCATCCCATAATGCATTGGTCAAAGCGTTGTGCCAGTTCCCTTGCTAAGATAACATCATTTTCTTGATGATGCAGATAAGGTTTTTATTTGTTGATTCAACCAAAACATTTCCCTGTGGATAATAATTATATGCATGTTTTAATACAATCCCATTTTCTAATGCGAATTCATAAAGTTTCGATGACGAAAAATAAGTCGCCTTATCATAAACAAGTAACGTTGGAATGCCAAACCTGGTTATAATATTTTGTTTCAAGAAGTGGATAACTTCTTGGTTGTTTACTTGTCTTAAGGGAACTGCTTCTATCCATTGAGTAAAATAATCTATCATCGTTAAAATATATCAGTGTTTATTTGACAAACATGGAAATATTTCTCCAATAACATCTAGGCCCCACTATTGGAATGTTCCTCGAATGCTACTGGTAGCAATGGAGCGGCTGACCCCTGATCCCGACCGACACATCTCTGAAAAGCTGGGCACTTGCAAACATAATCATGAGCATCTTTTAATAGTGTGGACCAATAATAACCAACCCTCATCACCTTATGCACAATTGTGTCACCTACATAGTGTCCACTTGTTGGTCCATCGTGCAATTCTCTAAGTACCTTCTCTATGTCCTGTGGCTCAAGGCATCTCAACAAGACACAATTGTGGTGCTTTCTAAAAAGAGCTCCATGAACCAGCTGGTAAGATAGAGCTTTTAAGCGAATTTCCCTGTTTTGTTTGTTTGAAATATGTGTGGGCAAGGTGTCATGCTCTAGAAATTGTCAAATATCGGAATACCATGGTTGTAGATGTGGTATGGGGAACATGTTCTACATTTTACATCTCTATTTCCTATTCCCAACCTAGAAAATATTGCGTGGGAGCATTTCTCGCTTTGGCTACAAGTTGGCAAGGCCATGACCCTTTATGGTATGAACTGTTTCAAACTTGAGATCATATTCTTGTAAGTGGGTCATCAAATTTTCTCTATTCTCACCCATCTCTTGTTGAACAAATAATGTTTTGACCGTTGGACGAGGCACAAATATGATCGTGTGAGCTTTTAGAAGGTAGTTCCTAAAGTATTTAACTTCCTTATACACAACATACGCTTGTTTGTTGATGGTTGGATAGTTTAGGGTTGACCCCTGTAAGCCAGCCCTCATGAAAGAGATAGGTCATTTGTTTCCTTCAACATTCTTTTGAGTTAGTACAACCACAATAAATGAATTTGAAGCAAAGTTATAAAGTAAGAAATATTTGCCATAATCAAGACTGAATAAAGCAGGTGCATCAACTATAGCTTGTTTAATGTGAGTGAAAGCATCCTTTTCCCTTTTTTTCCCATTTACGAGTCATATATTTCTTAATCATCTCCTGTAAAGGTTTAGCTATTTGAGCATAGTCAGAGATGAATTTCCGCATGAAATTAATCTTTCCTAAGAAAGATTGCATAACCTTCTTATTCACCAGGAACAAGATTTGAGTAATATCTTTGACCCTTTCAGGATCAACTTTAATTCCACTCTTTGCAATGATGTGCCCTAAGAGAGTCCCTTATGACACACCAAAGTTGCTTTTCTTGGGATTGAGATAAATCCCATATTTACGACATTGCTTAAATATTTGTTTCAGATGACGTACATGATATGATCTTCTTTTGGAAAACATAGTAACATCATCCAAATAAACAACTACACTTTGACCAATCAGGCCACGAAAATCGATGTCCATCACTCTTTGAAATGTAGCACTGACATTGATAAGCTCGGATGACATTCTCTTAAAAGTGAATGTTCCCCATTTGGTCCTAAAGGTGGTTTTCAAATGATCCGTTTCTACTAATAACACTTGATTGTAACTAGAAAAACCATCTAGTAGCGAGAACATCTCAGACCAAGATACTATTTGGAGGATCTACTCCATGGATGGCACTGGGTAATTGTCTTTATTAGATGCTCGATTGAGATTGCATAAGTCTACACATAACCTTATATCACTGGACTTCTTTATGATCAAGAAAAAATTTGAAACCCAAGTGGAATGTTTGACTTTGAAAATGATCCAAGCAACCAACTTTCTCAATTCCTTTTGGATGAGGGGTTCTAGCGTTGGATGGACTTTCCTTAGTTTATGATAGAAAGGTTTTACCCCTTCTTTGGTTGGAATGACATGCTGGATAGTACGAGTATCATATGTCCTTAAGTCATTGTACATCCATGAAAACACATCACGATACTGTTTGAATAAGAAGATGAATGCTTTTCGTTCTTGTGGAGAACAACATGTACCAAGGTTTACATACTTCATATCTTCTCGAGTTCCTAGATTGACTTCTTAAGATGATAACTTTGAGCTTTGGGTCTTGGTATTAGTTTCTCCTTCGAACTGGTTTTGCAGGTCATATATTTTTTCAAGGGACACCAGACCTTTAGGCATAGTGTTGCCTTTCATTGCATTAGATGAACCCTGCAAAGCCTTGTCGTGTTGATCCTCTTCTATGGCAACATCTTTGAACACATCCGCACTAGCCATGAAATGCAGTGTTTGTTGGTCATCATTGAAAACATGAAAATTAGTGACGTTATCAGGCACAAATAGTTTATATATAGTCTTAATAGAAAAACCATTTCTCAATGGCGACATTCTAGCGACTGCATTAGCTAATGAATCTGCTGCAACATTTCTAATCCTAGGAACAAAAATGATATTAAAAACTTTAAAATAATTAATTAATCGCCATATCTCCTGCTGGTAGTTTTGAGATTTCATGAGACACAGTGGATAGTATCCCATACCTAATGAGGGACCACCTCTGAGTCACCAATTACCTTGAGAAAATATACCTTTAAATCGATGGCTTTCTTTAGTCCAAGTACAAGTGCTTCATATTCGACAATGTTATTTGTACACTTGAACTCCAAATGACATCATAGGATATGCTGCTTATTGCATGGGTCTATAAGTACGTAACCAACTCTAGAGCCATCCTGCATCTTTGAACCATCAAAGTAGAAAGTCCAAATATTATTAGATACTAAATTGCTTCCTATACTATTATTATTATTACTATGTACATCTATATTATAGGATTCATTTGCACCAGTTGGAGAAAAAGGAAGGAGCTCCAATTATATATATGGAGGGACAATCGATGGTTATGCTTGATAACACCCGTGATCGGTTTCAAAGAAACAATTTCCAAAGATTAAATCGGTTAAGGAAACATGCTTATATGGCATTCAAGTAGTGTCGTAGTGTATTTCGTGTAGGATTCACTTTCCACTCGAATCTGGTTGTTTCTTCACTTATAAGGAAGCTACAAATGTGACAAATATGTAGCAAAATACCCTTGTAATTTACTAGACCAGTCTCAACTCAGGAGTATGCCATAGGCTTCGGGGATGTCTACAATTACAATGTTTATACATTGGTGTACTCAATGATTAGATGATAATTGAATAAGAACATTCTTGAATTCACTAATAGCTTGGACAAGGGATCTTCTGAGCTGAATAATTTGTGCATCGGTTTTATCCCATTTAGCATTTATCTTCTTGGCAATAAATAATGGCATTATGTTCACAAATGCACCAGAATCAACTAAACAATTATGGACATTGTAATTGAAAATTTTAAAAGTTAACAAAAAGGGAGGGTAGAGAGTGTTAGCATCTAAGTTTACAACATTAACCACATATTCAAGGGAACCAAAAGACTTACCAAACACCTTATGAGAGGTAGAATCTTTGTCCCATGGTGAAGGTTGTGAAAATGCTTGGACGAGCAGTTCACACCGACTTGCTATCTTCACGAGCTCAAATATGGAAACGTTGGCACGAGGTCTCTTCAAATCTCAACTATGTTATAATCAATCGTTTCACCTTTAGAAGGCGGTGCTGAAGTGTCTGGAGGAGTGACTTTGTTTGACACTTCCAAAGTGATGGACTTACTTTTGTTGTTGGAGGAAGTGTTTGTAGAAGTAGTTGCATTTCCAGACTTACTTTGTGTATTCTTAGCTAGATTAACTAGTGGTGAGATCCTTCTTAACAATTTCTACTTCAATTTATGTCTCGTCACCTCCTGTTCTAAAATGGGCCCCTGGCTCCTCAAGTTATACCGACCATTCTTCTTCTGGGGGGGCTTGCTTTCAGGTGGTACTTCAACACTTTTATTTTAAGAAATGAGAATACAATCAAAAGCATTCATTGCACGTCTAATCCCTGTACTTTCTCGAGTCACAATAGGTTCTTTTGTTTCTTCCGTTTGTTCTGAATGCTCATCTGCTAGTAAGGAATCCACAATGATTTTGGCTAAAGCATTCATGTTGTGGTTCCACTACGGGAATGTATTCTCTCAATGATATTCCTGGTGAAAAGAGCAATAGGTATCCATGCCCATACTTTCAATATTCAACACAACATTCGAACTCTGGGCATATTTAGTCAGTTGATTGTTGTTTTTATTATTCTTTCGAAATGGAAAAGACTTGGGGGGATTGCTACTAGTAGAAGTCACACTTGACTTTCTATTTAATTCTAAAACTTCATTGGTAACTGATTTTAATGTCTTGGTCAAGCTTTCAATATCTGATGAATTATTTTCCTTTGCCTTACTTGAAGAAGGCTGACTTCCTGCAAGTCTCCTTGGAGTCTTTATATTCATCATTGTCAATAATAACTCCAATAACATGCAATTCCTTCTCCATGACGATTGCTTCTACAAATTTTAGTGCCAATGTTTCTTTTGCAGCTCGTTTAACAAAAAGGGAATTTTTCCTGGGCAAGGAAGTTGTATAATAGTCGTTAGTGATTGAATCGTGAGGTTGCATGCCTGGAGAAAATTATTCAAAAAGTGGTTGAAATTTTGATTGAAGTCTTTTACTTTCTCATTTTCCCTCTTCTTAATGTTTCCAAGCTCTTTTAATAACATGGGGGGAGTCTTATCATCAACGAATTTATCCAAAAATAACTTCTTAAACTCCCTCCAACTATTGAATGAATCGACAGGTAGAATATGGTACCATGTTGTTGCTCTACCTTTTAATATAAAAGTAAAAAGCTTGAAAGCAACATCATCATATCGTACCTCTAACATCTGCAAACACATGTAGAAATTGTCAATATGATATTTTTCCTTAGTCTTGTAATTTGGATCAAACTCTGATAACAATTTTTTTGGATGTTTAGGCATTTTATGAAGGTTATTCAGAAAAGCAAGAGACCCTTAGGCCATCCAATCCAGGTCCTGGTTGGCCATGTCTTTGTCTCTTGGTTCCTCATCCTTTTAAGAATCTGACGAGCCTTCTCCTTCACCGTCTAAACCATTGTTGGACTCAAAATCAACTCTCGGTTGTTCTTTGTCAGAAAGAACAATGTCCTCCTCGTACTCTTTGTGAATGGGTGGAAGTGTCTTTTGTTGAATTGTGTATTGAAAAGACTCTGCTAAATCTTTAAGAGTGGAAAAAGCAAAATCATCTACTAATGCAATTAATGCACTGGTACTAGTTTTTTCTTTATTCTTAGGATGGTGTGGGAGATTATGAGCAACGGGGAGTAAACTGATAACTTTCTCAAACCAATGGGTTACATGTCAAATTTCTTGGAGTTGTTCGTAAGTAACCTCATATGCCAACTCGGGAACAGGATGAGAATACCTTCCTACTTAAGGAATAGGAGTTGAAATAGTGCTCAAAATATTGCTACCTTGTCCAGAAGATGAATGATTAGGATGTGTAGAGTTATAAACTATAAATAACTGGTTGCCCTCCTTCTATCACAAGAATGTTGATAATTTTGGATGCCGCCAATAGACAGGGGATCCACTCAATATGAGGTACCAATCATACCTCACACCATTTGATGTGGGAGTCCCAACTGGAATACAAACCAACTGCTATTTACTTAAAGATATGCATTCGTTTTAACAATTAACTCAAGATTGAAGAACACGTGTGCTTTTGAACGAGAAAGAGAGTGTGCCTTATGAATGTTCGATTGCAGATGTATGAAGGTTTTTTCACTGCATAGGGGAAATAAAGTGAGCATATAAGAGAGAATTAATAGTACTACCCTAATGGAGACACACACATATGATAAATACTTGTCTAACGTCAAGTGAAATAGTTCACATAGATGCAACGATTGTTATAATCATTACAACACATTCTCAATCATTTAAGCACCAAAGTCACCAAAATAGTTCAATTACTTCAGTACACGTGTAAGCGAACATGAGTCAGAAACATTCAAAGGTAGTCTTAAAACATCCTTAATCCATGTATGAAAAAGTGTTGGCCGAAAGGCATCAAGTATCAAGCAAAAGTTCCAAGATACATAAGTACAATAAACAACACTAGCTTCAATAATGGAGCGCTTGAGCCACTACTTGCTCCCCAAAAGTACTATATCTATCTCTCTAATGCCTATGGGAGAAGGCAAGGTTAAAAGTCCTTTGTATGAGAAGTGAGTATCCTTTTATAACTTGAGGCATGACCTTTTCTATCCTCATGACTCTTGGATTTCCAACTTCTAATGACCTTTGGACTTCCAATTGACTTTTGGAATTACATATGACTCTTGGTATTGCATGTATTTTGGACTTTTATGGCTCTTTTGTCCACACATGACTCTTAGACTTCCACTTACTTGTCTTTACAATGATTACATCATTACATCATGCTTCCATATCATCATGTGATGACACATGAAAAGTCACTATTATTGATGGCTTGGACTTATAGTGGCTGATGACATAGAATTTCTTCAATGGGTGACATGGCTTCCACTTCTGTCTTTGTTTCGAATGAAAATTCTGATCATTTATGTCTTCATCCTCCAAAGGGTCTTTGGTCTAATGGATCTTTTAGGGTACTTCAATCATTAAGACTTCAATGTGTTATTTGTTTTGCATGCTTCCTTTCGCTAACTTCTTTGCCTGATCTTCTTCATGCATGCTTTCCATGTTGTTCCTGGAATAACTGTAACTGAAATCACTCATGGCAAGTAAATTTTTTTGTTCATTCCTTAATAGTGTGCTTGGGAGAGGTAAGGAGATCTTTTGGGTACAAGGGTGCACTTCGAAAGGCTGAAGGGATGAAGAGAAGAAGCTTTAAGCCTTCGTGATGCGCTCATGTACTCAAGGGAGAGAGGCGCTCAAGGGAGGGCACAAGGCACATGTCCGAAGGACGAAGGAGAAGGCTTCAGGCTTCCCAAGTGCATAATGCACCCAAGAGAGATGAGGAGGGTGCATGGCACAAAGATGAAGGCTTAAGGGAGAGGCTTCAGGGCTTCAGGGTGCTTTCATGTGCTCAAGATGTCAAAGGAGGGCACATGGCATCAGGTCGAAGGATGAAGGATGAGGCTTTAGGGCTTCACTGTGTGCTCATGCGCTCAAATTTCAGGAAGGGCACATGGCGCATTGATTAAAGCTGAAGCGGTTGAGCTTCAGGTCTTCAGGGTGCACTCTAGGAGGGTGCACTTCGTCGAGTTGAATGAGTGCACTCAAAGGAAGACTTAGTTTTCCAAAGGGCGCAGTTCAAAACAAGGAAGGGAAAAAATGCTTAGGAGTGTGCCATGCACTCTTGAAGGGCACATGGTGCACCCCTAAACAACGAAGGTTTCCCAATCAAGTCTTAAGAGTGTGATCATGCACTCCTAGCCTTAATGGGTCCACTTTGCAACCAAAATTTATTTAAGTCTAGAAGATAGAACAAAGGGAGAAAATGATGAGTTTAGACATAAAATCATTTACAACACATACCAAATCATCAAGAAAACTTTGAAAAGCTTGAAAAATGATAAATAGACATCAAAATGCCACTTTACAAGCATTCACCGAGTACAATAGATGAAATGTGTGCGACTAAGACCAAAAAGTGTTTACAACAACAAATATGTTACAACCACTTAATACAATAAAGGTTTTCTAATCAGTGCAATGACACATCAGGATGATTAAGAACACTTGAAACATATAGAATAACTTGAAATGAAACTTGATGATCAAGACAACACTATGTACAATGGTGAAGTAGGCTCCAAATCTTGACCATAATGAAATTTTTGGAGGGTGTTGTAGCAATGACAAAAAATTCCAAGACCAAGTCAGCCCTTGCAAAGACAAGTTAGCCTAAGGAGGCCTAATTCGACCACTTGAGAAGGCTATATATAGAAGAGACTTCAACCTCATTTGAACATCACTTATAAGTTCGATCTCCAATAAAGAGAAGTTGTAGAGAAGTGAAAAGATCAAGAAGAATAATAATCTTTTTGTTTTGGCATCTTTTACTCACTCGTGTGAGATAATAGGGAATCTTTACAAGTTATAGGACCAAAATATTCTGGAGCTGCAGGGCCGAAATTTTTGTGAAGCTGAAGGGCTGAAATTTTGTGAAGCTAAGCCGAAATTCTGAGGTTGGGCTAATTTGAAGTGGTTGATCCTTAAACCTTTGAGGAAGGTTTCTTTGGAGGGTTGACTTGGTGCTTGATAAGGTCTTGGTCTTGGTCTCTGGGTCTTGAATGTCTCACTTTGAACCAATTATATAGGAAGAGAAGATTTTTCCTGGGTTTTCACCTTGGAGGGGTTTTTCCCTATCTTGGAGCCTATATGTTGTGTTATCTTTTCTTCTTGTGACCTTCATGTAATTTATGGTTTTGATAATTTATTGATGAAGAAGATATAATAAAATGATTAAATTCCAACAAATCTCACAAGTAATTATCAAGTAAGAGAAATAAAACCCTAATGCACAATACCCTTGATTTCTCAACATGGTATGAGAGCTAAGGGTAATGAAGGAAGGTTGAATATCACATCATTGTTGGCTATATTGTTGGAAGGCACTCTTGAAGTAGTCATATACTTTCTCTCTCCCTCTCTTCAATGACAAGTTTTATGGTGAAATTTTTCAAGACTCTTAGGAGTCTCTTTGTCTTCATAAAAAATTGCATCATGAAGTTCATATCCTTATTACCAAAAGGGGTAATGGATGGAAGTTGATTTTTGTCGAGCAGTAAAAAGGGTCTTTTTCACCTCTATTTACCCTACATTAATTGCCAATCCAAGAACGATTTGTTATCTCAAAGAGTGTACTCAGTTTGAGGCGGTCATTTGTCAGAGTAATGTTGGTAGTATAGTGCTCTAAATACAAGAGTAAACAGATGCTTGGAATAAAATCTACTTACAAAAAGAAACCTAAGACTCAAATCATGCGTTCAGAAAGCTACAACAATTTATCAGTCAAGGGTACAGTAATGGTAACTCTTCCCTCTGTAAAATGATGCAATTAGAAAGCACTCAAGGAAAGGATCATCAATATGGGAACTAGACAACATATTTCAATGTTCACTACAATCTCAGATCATTTGCACACCAAAGCGATGATAACTCAAATGATAGGAAATGGAACAACAACTAATTCTATAAACATGATTGAACAACAAAACCTTAACCTACGAAAATGAATGCAACAATAATTATATCCTACAAGAATAAAGTAACAGTCTTTACTTTAGAGATGAATTGAACAACAAACAGAAATGGAACAACAAACTAACAGAAATAAAATATAAAACAACTTAGATCAAATATGAATGTACAACAAACCAGATTAAACACACGACACTCTTAATATTAAAAGAACAATATTCTGAGCTTTGATACAACAAGTATGAATCACAGCTATAAAGTAACATCAATTGTGATCACAACGGAACAACAATCCCAAATGGAAAACAATCACATTTTAAGAATAAACCATACAGTAGTACCGATTTAGGAATATACAACACTGTTAATTTGTAATCAAATAGCAATGGCAATCTGTAAGGAACAACAATGTTACATCAATTGTCAAAAGGAACAACAATGCGATATAAATTAGAATGAATAACATAACATTCCTGTTGCAGGGAATAACATTACTTAGTCAAGTATATAACATAGCTGATATGTAAAACAACAAAGCACGTTAGATTACTGAATAGAGTAAATGGAAGAGATCAAACCACACATGAATCAGAAATAATGGTACAGGAGCAAGTGATCCACTAGGGCCAGGCCCTTAGCCTCCAGGGACTCACTGCTTAAGGTTACTCGGAATCAAAGATAAAACGACAACAAGATTTATATATTAAAACATCAAACAGAGTTAAAGTGAATTGCTCTTCAAAGAGAGTCGATGATCAAAGTTTCAAGTACCAAGAAGAATTTCATAAAAATAACAATAGTTCCTCCCCCATGCTAACAATGCTACCCCTTCTTATAACAGCCGAGCGAAGATATCAAAGATACAAAAGATTGTTAAGGCAGCGATCCCTTAGGATCAAAGGATCCTGAGGGATTCGCCAAACTATTAGTTCTCAGTTATTCTCTTGTCCTCTTGCGCCGATTGGGTATCTCCTTTTCCTTTTCCTGGCTGTTACGCTCCAATTTGGATCGCCTTGTTCGAATACGGTTCGCTGTTAAAGGGACAACAATTAACTTTGTCTTGTCTTTTCCTTTGGGATGGCAGTCTTCTGTTTTCTCCTCTTTCTGCATAGAAAAAGGGTAATTATTAGTTATTCCACGTTACATATAAATCTTCTTGATTTTATCATAATCTCTTGTCATATACCTAGCTCATGATGTAAAGAGGTTATGAGTTTTGAAGAAAAGATGACAAAGTAAATGAAAATAACATACCTTCTCCAGTGCTCAACAATTTTATGCACTCACATGTACTTTTGAAGATATTAGTATTTGGGTAATTGATAATGGAGCCTCTCAACATATGATAGGGGAATGTGGACAACTTCAAATTATATCAAAAGGAATCTCCTCCCATTGAGTTGAACTTGGAGACAAGAAGCGCTACTTAGTCAAGGGAATTGGCTTTACTTAGTTGGAGATGGAATTTGGTGGGAGCATTCATCTCAATAATATACTCTTTGCTCGAGGTTTGAAGAAAATTTTGCCTTCTATTTCTTGTTTGGAAGATAGAAGTGATAGGGTTTCTTTTGTTGATGGCAAAGTCATTGTGTGGGGTAAGGGTTCTAGTATTCAATATGCTAAAACTATTAGGATTCGTGAGGGGAAGTTGTATATGCTTCATATAACTCTTCATCAAGATCTACTGCATTTTGAAATAAGTCCTTTTGAGCTTTGGCATAGAAGGGTTGGTCATCTTCATTATAATATTTTTCCATCTATGAATCACATGGTTAATGACGTCCCTGAACTAAAAGAAGAGCATGAAGAAGTTCGTAAGGGATGTGCTCTTGACAATAATATAAAGAAACCATTTGTAAATAATGACACTAGATCCAATGAAATATTGGATCTTATCCATTCATATGTTTGGGGACGTATGGCAAAAAGGTCTATTGGAGGTCATCAATATTATGTGAAATTCATTGATGATCACTCTAGGAAAACATGGATATATCTTCTCAAATCAAAGGATGAAGTATTTGAAAATTTTCAAGAGTTCAAGGCAGAAGTGGAGAATTTGATGGAAAGAAATATAAAGATACGGAGATCCGATAATGGTGGAGAATACACTTCCAAAGATCTTGTGGATTTCTGTAAGGAAGCATGAATTAAGAGGGAGCTAATAGTTCCCTACAATCCTCAAAAAAATGGTGTGGAAAAACAGAAGAACCTATCGATTGAAGAATGTATCAAAACCATGCTTCATGATCAAGACCTACAAAAGTTTTTACAGGGAGAAGCAACAACAACAACAATATATATTCAAAATTTAAGTCCTCATAAAATTCTTGATGATAAGGCTTTAGAAGAAGCATTCTCTGGAAAGAAGCCCAATGTTGATCATCTTTGAATATTTGGATTCCTAGTATACATTCATATTCCTAAGGACAAAAGAAAGAAATTGGACCCTACAGTTATGAAAGGAATCTTTGTTGGTTATAGTATAACATCTAAAGCTTATAGAGTCTACATTAAAGAAGAGCGAATAATAGAAATGAGCAAAGATGTTATCTTTGATGAAAGTATTGTATATAAGAAATCCAAGGACATTCCTATTGATTCTGATGAAGAAGAAGTACCAACTTGTGAAGAAATCATGGAATAAGACAAAAATAAAAAACCCACATCAAATCATGAAGATATGGAAGGACCAAGGGAACCTTTGTAACATGTCATCATTTCAGAGATTGTAAAAGGCCAACTTGGTTAAGAGCTACTCTTCAGGAAGTTGAAGGAAACACAACAACAAGAGAAAATTTTGAGAATGCAAGAAGCCAAAACGATATTAAGGATATGCAACCTACATAACTAAACTTATTGAAACATAACCATCTACTTATGAGGAAGCAAAAAAACATTAAGAATGGAGAAAAGTTATGCATGAAGAATATCTATCTATAATGCAAAATGATGTATGGGAAATTGTTCCTATACCAAGTGACAAATCTGTTGTCATTTCCAAATGGATTTACAAAATTAAACATGTAGTTGATGGGAGCATAAAAAAATACAAAGCAATGTTCTCTGCAAGAGGCTTCTCTCAAAAGGAAGGATTGATTATGAAGAAACCTTTGCTCCTACAACTAGATATACAACCATAACATGATTAATCTATTGGCTTCCACTATGAGATGAATGTTAAAACAACTTTTCTAAATGGAACAATAGACGAGGAAGTCTACATTGAACAACCTCAGGGATTCAAAATCCACAACAAGGAATCACATGTATGTTGATTAAAGAAATATATTTATGGTTTGAAGTAAGCCCCAAGGGCTTGATACGCAAGAATGGATGCATATCTTCTAAGACTTGGCTTTGTCAAGAGTTTTGCTGATCCTAACCTTTACATCAAAGTGGTCAAGATCAAACCCGTGATCTGACTATTATATGTGGATGACTTACTTGTTATGGGTGTAAAGCATCATATTAAGGAATGCAAGAAGAAATTGGCAACCAAATTTGACATGAAGGATCTTGAGCTTATGCATTACTACTTGGGATTGGAGGTTTGGAAAAAACTAGGTGAAATCCACCTTTGTCAGGGAAAATATATAACCAAAATACTACAAAAGTTTAGCATGATGGACAACAAGCCAATGACAACTCTGATGATTAGGAATTTGAAGAAGTTTAGAAGTTAAGGATAAAGTCCTATGGATCTGACATGTTACCATCAATTAATTGACTTCTTCATTTATTTGTTGGGTCCCTATAATACTGGTGATTACCCCATTACTATTGTAGTTATACCCCTTATTAATATGGTTGTGCCCCTATTGCCCCCATATTGTTATTACTGTGCCCCATAGAATCCCTCTATTGTTATTTTTGTGGCTTTATATTATTATTGTTAGGTCGGCTGGGTTATATTGTGACTCCTTAGACTCCTATATATAGAAAGGAGGTTTTGTCATTTGAACCATCCAAGAATTGTTCATTTATATAATGTAAAGGGGGTTTCCCCCTCGAAGAGGCTGAATTTAAGGCGTTGATCTATCTTTTCTATCTTTTTCTTGAGCTGGTTTCATAACA